>NW_026470119.1:0-11738 GCF_026875155.1 Cherax quadricarinatus | reverse complement strand
TTACATATAAAAGAATGGGTCTATTGGTCAGGCGCGAGTATAAAAAAAATCCTGCAGCACACAGTGCATAATGAGAGAAAAAAAAACTTTAAACAGTGTTTTTGGTTTAAAACTGACTTTGCACTGTATTTTCATGTGGTATTTATGATGGTATTCTAGTTTTCCTGGTCTCATTTTATAGAATGAAAGACATATTACAGAAATTGAGATGATTTTGATTGGTTTTACAATGAAAAGTACCTTGAAATTGAGCTCAAAGTAGCAGAAATCTTCGATTTTTGCCGAAGTTCAAAAGTAAACAAATCATGCAACGCATCCAATACGCATCAACTGGTGAGTCTAATATTCTTTCACAAGTGCACTGATATTATTTATACCATTTCTACACTAATGCAGTAGTCTGCATAACAGTAAATCTTCTATTTTTTGTGAGAATAAAAATTCAAAGTGGAAAGCAAAAGAATGTAAGAGGGGCATTGGGACATGACTAATGAACAGAAGAAATGTTATTTTAGTGCCAGGAATGTCTTGCTTGTTTATTCTGGACCCTATTTGGAAATTGGCATCTTTTGAAATTTGTGTGAAATTGACAAAATTGCTAGATTCTGACCACTTTATTAGATAGTTGAAATCAGTAAATGGGTGGTTTCTTGTACTCATTCGATAGAAAAAATGGAGTTCTAGTGAAATAGTTATGATTTTTGTCAACTAGTGCACAGGAATTGGCCAAAAATAGGGCTCAAAGTTGGCAAAATCGCTGATACATAAACATCGTCGAGACCGCTAACTTCGCGAGAGCATAATTCCGTAAGTTTTCCATCAAATTTCATACTTTTGGTGTCATTATGATCGGGAAAAGATTCTCTATCTTTTCATAAGATTTTTTTTTTTTTTTTTTTTTTTTAAATTTGTTGACCCTGAGAACGACCCTTTTTGGCCCTGAAAGGGTTAATGCATTAACAGGCATGAAGGATGTATGACTTAATCCTTACATTTTAATGGGCCAAGTAGTATATGAACTGTGATTGTGACAGTAGTAAGGGGTCCTATCATGATCAGTGGACAAGTACGTCTCTTTTACTAATGTGCTTGTGTAATGCAAGAATAAGAATATTATTATAATAACCTAGCACTGACCTATAACAGTCATTCAGGAATAAGATATAGGAATGGTACTGCATAGATGTGTGTTTAATTCCATAATACACTTGTTTATACAGTGTATTAAACTTGTGATTCTGTGATATCTCTGTATATCTTGTGGAGCTTAACAGAATTTTATGTGCTTTGTTTTTAAATTGATAATGATCAGGTTAATCTGTGTAGATGCAGTTGTAAAGAAAGCATAATGTATCCTTGAAAGAAAAAATGCAATATAAATTAGCTATTGTTTATGAATAAAGTTTCAGTGGAAAAGTTAGATTGTTAAATATGTTCCAAGCTTATTTAAAATTATAGGAATTACAGTAAAATATAAAATGTCAGATTTGCTTGTAGTGATACTTGATTACTGTGTACTGAAAAAGATTTCCTTGCAGGTAGTTGACTCATTTCAAGTTCTGGTTGCTGCCAACAAAGCTGTGAGATCTTTAACAGCTAAGAAGATGGTAACTCGTTCAGTATTTACCGAAATCATCTTTAATCTGTCACCATCAAAAAATGTAAATATTATATATAACATTTATCAAAGCACTTCTCTGTCATTTTATAATGTTCTTTTTTTTTTTTGAACTATGCGACTGGATTTTTTTTCCTCAGTTGTGTTATGACCAAATTATTTTCTATATATGACTGTTTGGAGGTAGTAGGTTGGTAGACAGCAGCTGCCCAGGGAGGTACTACCATCCTGCCAGGTGAGTATAGAACGGAAGCCTGTAATTGTTTTAAATGATGGTAGGATTGCTGGTGTCTTTTTTCTGTCTCATAAACATGCAAAATTTCAGGTATATCTTACTACTACTACTTACACTTAGGTCATACTGTACTTGCATGTACAAGCATATATATACACACCCCTCTTGGTTATCTTCTATTTTCTCACTAGTTCTTGTTCTTGTTTATTTCCTCTTATCTCCATGTGAAAGTGGAAGAGAATTCTTCCTCTTTAAGCCATGCGTGTCGTAAGAGGCAACTAACATGCCGGGAGAAAGGGGCTAGTAACCCCTTCTCCTGTATACATTACTAAAGTTAAAAAGAGAAACTTTCGTTTTTCTTTTTAGGTCACCCTGCCTCAGTGGGATATGGCTGGTCTGATGAAAAATACTGTATATAGTTTGATTTTTGCAAATTTTTTTTTTCTTTTTCAACAAGTCGGCCGTCTCCCACTGAGGCAGGGTGACCCAAAAAGAAAGAAAATCCCCAAAAAGATAATACTTTCATCATCATTCAACACTTTCACCTCACTCACACATAATCACTGTTTTTGCAGAGGTGCTCAGAACACAACAGTTTAGAAGCATATACGTATAAAGATACACAACATATCTCTCCAAACTGCTAATATCCCAAAACCCCTCCTTTAGAGTGCAGGCATTGTACTTCCCATTTCCAGGACTCAAGTCCAGCTATATAAAAATAACCGGTTTCCCTGAATCCCTTCACTAAATATTACTCTGCTCACACTCCAACAGATCGTCAGGTCCCAAATACCTTTCGTCTCCATTCACTCCTATCGAACATGCTCATGCATGCCTGCTGGAAGTCCAAGCCCCTCGCCCACAAAACCTCCCTTACCCCTTCCTTCCAACCTTTTCGAGGACGACCCCTACCCCGCCTTCCTTCTCCTACAGATTTAAATGCTCTCCATGTCATTCTACTTTGATCCATTCTCTCTAAATGACCAAACCACCTCAACAACCCCTCTTCAGCCCTCTGACTAATACTTTTATTAACTCCACACCTTCTCCTAATTTCCACACTCCGAATTTTCTGCATAATATTTACACCACACATTGCCCTAAGACAGGACATCTCCACTGCCTCCAACCACCTCCTCGCTGCTGCATTCACAACCCAAGCTTCACACCCATATAAGAGTGTTGGTACTACTATACTTTCATACATTCCCTTCTTTGCCTCCATAGATAACATTTTTTGACTCCACATATACCTCAATGCACCACTCATCTTTTTTCCTTCATCAATTCTATGATTAACCTCATCCTTCATAAATCCATCCGCCGACACGTCAACTCCCAAGTATCTGAAAACATTCACTTCTTCCATACTCCTCCTCCCCAATTTGATATCCAATTTTTCTTTATCTAAATCATTTGATACCCTCATCCAAATCCAATTGAAAAACTGAATGCAAATTTGGATAAAACATATTATGAAGACCTTTTCATGTGCTATTCATTTTTGATGCACTTTCTCAGTTACATTTACAAAAAAAAATCAAACTGAAGGAACTTTATAAGAGAACTTATTGTAATGCATTTTGTGTACACTACTAATAATTTTTGTTATTGCTTACTGAAATATAATTGATCTTGATTTAGTTGTAAAATGATATACTGTACATGCATTTTAATGTCATGTTACATTAGCTTGTGAAAGTTTTATGAAGACTTTTTTTTAACACGTTGGTCGTTTTTCACTTGTAAACCATTTTTATCTGGGTAATCTTTATAGACTTCAGATGAATGTTTGCTTAAAAATTCTCATTACTACACCATTTTGTTATTAAAGGCAAAGTTGTGACCCTAAAGAGTATAATATAATATCATGATGATATTTAACCTTTTTTTTCAGATTACATTATCATTGAAGAACTTTGGTTTGAGTGACAGTGACACGGAAATCCTAGCTGTGGTGTTGGACCAGGAATCAGGAGAGAAAGTTAAAACATTAAATCGTCAGATAAAAGGAAAGGTAAATAAGTATTGTGTGTGTGTCTTAAAACATTAGATCACTGTAATTTAACTATCAAGGGAGTGGAATATTAATTTAAAATGTAATAAGTGATTAACAGCTAGTATTAGGGATGTTTTGAAGTATCTGTGGGTATCTGCCTAAAACAGAATACATATTAGTATCGTTGGATATTGCCTAATTTTGATGGTATCAGAATTGATGAGTATCAGCAAATTTTGATGATATTGGTATCAGCCTAAAATTGAGTACGTATTGGTATCACTATCAGCAATCATTTTGGGATCATCCCATCACTAGCTAGTACCTACATTAAAAGTACAGTACTATCCCTAAGCTACATTCCCTAAGGCTATCAGCAACTTATAATTTTGAAAATAGATATAAATATCTGTTTCTTCTTTTTCGGGTCCCCTGCCTTGGTGTGAGGCAGCCATTGTGTTGCAAAAAAAATTGTACAAATATTGCTTAAAATTTAAATATGCAGTTTTACTACAGCAGTATAGTAATTTAATAGTACTGTAATCCAGTGCTTGGTAGTCCTTATTTACCCTCTCTTCTTTTTTTATGCAATGTAACAGCATTGAAAATCAATATTATTAAAAGTGCTTTTGTGATTTCTCATATTATTAAGGAACAGTTTTATATATAAAGAAAGAACAGCAGTCCAAGCATCTCTTTCCACTTCTATACAGTAGATTATTATTATTATAATCAAAAAGAAGCGCTAAGCCACAAGGGCTATACAGCGCTGCAGGGTAGGGAAGGAAGCGAGGGTATTGGGCAGCAGAAGGGAGGAGGGATGATCAGTAGGTTACAGAAAACAGCGGGGCAGGGGATAGTACGGGGGTAGAGGGTAGCAAGAGATTGAGGTAGAAAGGGCTGAAGGTATCAGAATTTGTGAAGTAAGTCAGTTGTTGTCAAAAAGTCAATGAGAGAGTCCGGATGAAAGGTGGGTCCATCAGCGAGAAAGGAAGGTAAAGAGAGAGCAGCGGAGCGAAGACGACGACGGAGGTAAATTCTGCGTGCTCGTTGATAAAGTGGGCAGTCCAACAGAATATGGCTGACTGATAATGGAGCCTGGCAATTCTCACAGAGAGGAGCAGGGCGCCTCTCCATGAGATATCCATGAGTAAGATGAGTATGGCCAATGCGAAGACAGGAGAGAGTAGTCTCCCAACCTCGACACTGGTGATAGTAAGACGGCCAGTAACCTATACTTGGTTTAATAGATTGAAGTTTGTTACCGAGCATAGTAGACCAACGTTGTTGCCAATGGGTGTGAAGGTGGGAAGATATTGCAGCAAAATAGTCCGTAAATGGAATACCTCTATATGAAACTGGTAGGTCATGTACTGCTGACCGCGCAGCAGTGTCTGCCTGTTCATTGCCCTGTACGTCAACATGACTAGGGACCCAACAAAAAACAATATCTTTTTGCTTGGAAGAGATACGGCATAGCCAAAGTTGGATACGGAGGACTAAGGGGTGAGGTGTATCAAATTTCTGTATAGTCTGTAAAGCGCTAAGGGAGGCTGAGACAACCACAAATGATGACACAGGCATAGATGCAATACGGATAAGTGCTGCAAGGATGGCATACAATTCAACAGTAAAAATACTAGCCGAAGATAGTAAATGCCCTCGTACGACACTGTCCGGAAACACTGCTGCAAATCCTACGCCATCAGAAGACTTAGAGCCATCTGTGTACACAGCAATGGCATGAGAATGAGAGTGGAAGTGGTCAAGGAAAAGAGAGCAGGAAGCGACCATAGACAGTTGGGCTTTCGAGCAAGGGAGAGAGAAAGAACAGACTCGAACAGCTGGAACTTCCCAGGGGGGTAGGGAAAAGTGAGATGCTACATGAACATAGAAAGGTGGTAACTGAAGAGAAGACAAGAGCGAATGAAGGCGGAGAGAGAAGGGACGGAGTAAACAGGGGCGGCGAACAAATAAAGAATGTTTACTAATATCAGTGACCATTCTATAAATGGAAGGATTGCGGAAATCATGAGAGCGTACATAGTAGCGAAGGCAATGGGCATCACGGCGATCGGATAAGGATGGAACGTTCGCTTCTGCATAGAGGCTCTCAACAGGGGAAGAGCGAAAAGCACCAAGGCATAAACGTAATCCTTGGTGATGAATGGGGTTAAGGCTAGAGAGAGTAGCAGGAGATACCGCTGAATAGATCTGGTCACCATAATCAAGTTTCGATAAAATGAGGGTGGAATGTAGGCGAAGGAGGGTTCGACGATCAGCTCCCCATGAAAGATGAGCAAGGGTTTTAAGAAGGTTCAGCCGGCTGTGACAAGTTGCCTTCAGAGAGGTAATGTGAGGTTTCCAGGATAACCTACGGTCAAAGAGGAGGCCCAGAAACTTGACTGTATCACGTTCAGGGATACGGGAGCCATAGAGGTACAAAGGATGATCGGAGATGACAGAGCATCTAGTGAAAGTAATTTGGTGGGTTTTAGTGCTGGAAAATTTAAACCCATGTTTGGTGGCCCAATTGATAACACGGTCGACCGCATGCTGGAGAGAAACTGTAATGAGGTGACAGTCAGTGCCTGCACAGGCAATAGCAAAGTCATCAACATAGAGTGATGACCAAATATTTGATGGAAGACTAGAAGCCAAATCATTAATAGCAAGGAGAAAAAGTGTTGTGCTCAGAACACATCCCTGGGGGACACCTTCAGCTTGGATAAAGTCCGGGGAGAGCACATTATTAACCCGAACACGGAAATGTCTATCAGTTAAAAAGTTCTTAAGGAAGGATGGTAGATTGCCTCGGAGGCCTAAGGAGTGGGCTTGGGCTAAAATATTATACCTCCAAGTTGTGTCATATGCCTTCTCAAGGTCAAAAAATATGGCAATAACTTGAGTGGTTATTTGCAAAGGCATTATGAACATACGTATCCAAGCGTAGTAAGGGGTCTATGGTAGAACGTCCCTTACGAAAGCATATTGACGAGTGGAGAGACTGTTGTGTGTCTCTAAATACCACACTAAACGTCTATTTACCAGGCGTTCCATCACTTTGCAAACTGCACTGGTAAGAGCAATAGGACGACAGTGGGAGGCTTCATGTCCCGTAGTGCCTGGTTTGCAGAAAGGGAGAACAATGGCAGATTTCCACAGCTGTGGAAGAACTCCTTGTGACCAAATAAGATTGAAAAGGCGTAATAGGACTGCAAGGGCTGACTGATGTAAATGTTGTAGCATACGAATATGGATGTCGTCGGGCCCAGCTGCCGATGATCGGCAAGCTGAGAGTGTTGCCTCCAGTTCTTGAAGTGTAAAAGGCACATTATACTGTTCTTCTCTGAGAGAAGAAAAGTCCAAGGGAGCTAACTCTCTGGCAGACTTTGAGGAAAGAAACGAGGGGCATATATGGAGCCTCTGAGAAATACGGACCAGATGATTGCCAATTTCATTGGCAACATCTAGTGGGTTTGCTATATCAACACCGGCAACCGCAGAACAGGAGCCGGGTAGGAGAATTTTACCACTCAGTTTTCGTATTTTTTTCCCAGACTGCCTAAGAGGAAGTTGGGGATGGTGGAAAACTAATCTCCCCAGCAAATGCGTTTAGCGTCACGGATGACACGGCGAGCAAGCACACTTTGTTAAAAATTAAAGAAGTCTCTCCGGGGTTCTATTGTACCGTACCGCCCCTGCACGAGTTTCAAACGTATCACGAGCACAAGCAGAAGACCACCAATCACGCATTTCTGAGAATGTGCCCAAACTTTGGGGTATAAAATGAGAAGCTGGGGTTTTTAAAACGGGGAGAGAAGGTGTAAAAGTCATCAATGGAGGGAAGAAGGAACCTCCCCAAAAAACATTGTTGTGAGAAAGGTTTCCCAATTTGCCTGATAAATTGCCAGCTTTTGGGAACGAAGAGGTGGTGAATTGAAGGGGAAGTAAAAATGATTGGGAAATACGTGTCATGTAAATCTGGGAGAACAGACCAGGGGAAGTCTAATGGGGGGGAAAAAGAAAGAGCAGACTGAGAGACGATCAAGGAGGTGGGTCCGGGGATCAAAATGGGTGCGGGACCTGTATTTTAAAAACAGGAGGGGGTGGGTGGAAAGAAAAGCCTCTAATAAATCCCCGGGGGAATTACGGGAACCCCCCCCCGGGAAATGATGGGCATTAAATCCCCAAAGAAAAGAATCGGTGGTGGTATGACAAAACAAGAAAGGCAATATCCGGAATAGATAATGCCCGAGAAGGGAGAGATTTTAAGAACAGAGCCTAACCACCTAGCAAGTGGATACGGGCTGCTGTGTAAGCAGCGAAGTATGAACAAAAAGCTGTGGTACGGGAAAATTTAGTGGGAGAAAAAGGGACTTTTAAAAGGTCCCTCAGGAAAAGGATCTGAAGAAACAATAAATTATAGCCCGAGTGGGAGAGAAACAGCAGAGTGTAATTTTTGGGTTTCCCGTAAGCAAACACCTACAGGGGAAAACGGGAGAGTAAATCTGAAAACTCACCCCCATTGCCCTGGGCCTTATATTCCCCTGTAAAAGGGCCCTTTATTTGGGAATGATAAAAATACTTGAAATCCGCGGTAAGGGTTCTACGGACTAGAGGGGTTAAAAAGTCCCATGCGGGGGCAGCGGAAAAAGTTCAGGCGCGAAGGAAAAGGTGCGCTGTGAAGAAAGGAGTTGGGAGTGGGGGGAGGGAGAGGAAGGAACAGGGGTGGATCGTGTCCATTGATGGTTTGGTCTCGCAATTATTCAGGATTGCTTCAAGTGTTTCAAAATTCAGAGAGTCATAGGTAGAAAATATTGGAGAGGGGTAGGGGGGATGAGTAAGATTGGAACGTAAGGGACTGTCCAAGGTAGGGGGGGGGGGGGGCAAAAAGGGTGGAGGGAACGGAGAAAAAAGCTGGAAGGGACGAAGAGGCAAAAACCCTGGGAGGTGGCAGAAGGGGAAAGAAACTTGGGAGGGAACAGGGGAGGTGGTTTAGCGAGGAGGAGGGTGAAACTTACATTTGAAACAGACCCGTGAGAGGGGAAGAACCGGACAAAACAGGGAAGGTTTTAAATGGGGAGGTAGAAGAAGGGAAAGGAGGGGTTAAAGGATTTTTTTTGATTTTGGAAGTAGGGGGACGTTGGGAGGAGGTGTGTCGATCTCGTCGATATGGGATTGTGAGGGCAACACGAAAAAGGGGAAAAACAGACTGAGGCGTTGAGTAGGGATGTCTGGCCTAGGACAAAAAAAGAATTGAACAGGGTGACTATGGGGGGGGGAAACCCAAAGAGGAGGTTGGGAAGATGGGGACCCGAGGGGGGGGGACTTTTTGAAACACGGGAAAAGAAACAGGGGGTAGTCTCCCGGGGGGGAGGGGAGATGAGAAACGCCAGGGGCATAAGGGAGCCCTTTCCCTCTTTGAGGTAAGGATTCCCCGCTCATTTAGTAGTTGGCAAGGCGAGAGTACGAAGGGGTGGGCCTCATGACAATTAAGGCAAGGGGGAGGTCGACTGAAAGACGTACAGTTTTAGAATGGTCATCGGCACCAGGGGACTGGGCATCCGGCTAGGGATCTGAATATTTCGCTGGAGGGCCCAAATCCCAGAATTTCACATTGTGCGGTGTGGGAATCACCTTTTAAACTTGTAACAGATGCCCTGCTACATAAATGGGATGGGAGTTCATGCTGTCAAAGTTAAACGAGCCCTTGCTAGGGTATCGTCACCCCCCGCGAGAGGGAAAAAATAAGTGTCTACTTTGGGATTGGGGGGATTTTGGGTTCCCCCTGTTCAAGAATGTCATTGAATGTCTGGAAAAATTTGTTGAACTTGGTTGGGGCCGAATGACGGTTACCATACAAGAATTGAGGGATGATGTTTTTCAATGTGACAGGAAAGTATCTTATGGGAAAGAAGAGAAAGATTGGCTTGGGTGATTTTTGTCCCCTGATGAGCGCGTTTCCGTCTTAAGAGCATGAAAAGAAATATCTTTACCAACATGGCGTAGGAGTGCCTTGCCCAAAACTTGGGCGGAAAAGATAGGGGTAGAGGAAGTCGGCGTAAAGTGAAAAATTTTTGTCCATTTGTGCATTTGAAAACTGAGCGTGGAAAGGGAGGCAGGGGGTGTCGTTTTCTGAGAAGAACGAGGAAAAGTGGGAAGTATCATCAGCAGGGAATTGTCGTTGACGTTTTGGGTGGGACCCAAGTTGGTCCGAGTGCAATGGGCCGGGATTCGAAAATTGCCGCACCCTAGAGGGAGGGGGGGAAGCATGTCAAAAGGGGAGCGGAGGTCAGATAAATCAAAGGAGTCAGTGAGACCAGTACCTGAAGGGGGGAGGAAACAGCACCGGCAGAGGTACAGAGGCTTTAGGAGTGTTCGAAAGTGGCCCAAAGACGGGCGGGTCAGAAAGGGGTGCGGTATCAAAAAGGAGCCCGGGGGTACAAGGGGGCATGGATTGGGTTCCCAGGTTAGGTTACTTCTTTCTTTTTGTTTTTAAGAAAAAAAAATAAAAAATAAAATAAAAATAAAAAAAAGAATAAAAAAAAGGGGGGACCAGGGAGGGATAGTTCCTAGGAGGAATGAAAGGGCCAGAAATCTCCCTCCATGCCCAAGAGGACCTCAGCACCGCAAGTAGCGTAGATGCAGCATGGAACCTGTGCCATACCCTATCCATCATGCCAGTAAACCAGCAATCCGGGATAGCAACCTCACATCTGCCGAGCTACCTCGGTGGACAAAAGAGGGCGGCCGGATATCCGCCACAAAGTATACCTCCTTCGGCCACCACCCCCGGAATCAGAAAGGTGGCTTCCAGAGATACACCCAAAGCCACTCTCCGGGACATCCCCAGGGTATCCAGATTCCACGGCAAACTACGCCACCGCCAAGAACCTCAACGGAATGGGATGGACCCCGGTACCCTTTCCCCTACCTAGGAACTAGCGCACCTGTGGGAAAAATCCCAAAGGCCAAAAAGAGGAAGGGCAAAAGGGAGGGGTGGGGAGGGGGAGGAGGAAAGGGAAAAGGGGAGGATGGGATAGGGAAGGGGGGATTGGGGGGTAATTAGGTTCGGTCTGAGGAAGGAGACCGACAGGTCTAATTCCTCAGACCAAGAGCCTCTTCACCACGCCAAGGAGCCCCCCTTGAAGAGGTGTATACAGTAGAACCCCCCATATCCACGGATTCAGTTTCTGCAGTTTCAGTTATCCGCAGTTAACCGTGACCAAAAAAATAGCTTAATTTTAATTAATAATGGCCACAAAGCACAAAAGCAGTGATAATGGCAGTTCTTCATAGCCTAAGAGAAGCCGTGAAGTGCTTCCCATCAGTGAAAAAATGATAATTCTCAACTTACTGTGCATAATTTATCAATTAAACTTTATTGTAGGTATGTATGTAAATGAAAAATGGCTTATATACATATAGTGTTCACTACTATCCATGGTTTCAGGTATCTACAGTAGGTCTTGGAATGTATTTCCCATGGAAACAGGTGGACTACTGTATTTACAAGATTACCAAAGTTCTGCAAAAATATTAATTTAAAATGTCTATTTCTTAATGGAATTCTTCACTCTACTAAACCTAATGAAAACCCCAACCATTTAGATTTGCTATTAGTACTGATATTACTGTAACTAGATGTACATATAGAGCTTTCTCTCTTATTCATAGCATAAGTACATTATGTGAATATAATAATAATAATTATAATCATCACTTATTCAGAATTTTATGTGTACACAGGTGTATTCAAATTTTACAAAAAAAAAAAATGAAATTTATAGAACCTGGATGTTTCTTCTAGAGCATTTTGATTTAAATATATTAAAAAAAAAATTGAGATTTCCATAATAACATTTCAGGCTGTATTATGT
>NW_026470118.1:0-12154 GCF_026875155.1 Cherax quadricarinatus | reverse complement strand
TTTTTTTTATTTTTTTTTTTTTTTATCACCTGGCCGTTCCCCCCAAAGGGCAGGGTGGCCCGAAAAAGAAAAACTTTCACCATCTTCACCCTCACTGTTTGAAAAAGGGTGCTTTTTACTACAGTTTTAAACTGCAACTTAACACCCCTCCTTCAGAGTGCGGGCACTGTATTTCCCATCTCCGGGACTCAAGTCCGGCCTCCGGGTTTTTTCCCCTGAATCCCTTCATAAATTTATTTGCTCAACCCAAACAGCACTAAATTTAAAAAACCTTTTTCTCCATTCACTCCTTCAAAAACCTCAGCATGCCTGCGGAAGTCGAAGCCCCTCGCACAAAAAAACCCCCTTTTACCCCCCCCCCCCCAACCCTTCCTGGCCGACCCCCCCC
Organism: Cherax quadricarinatus; assembly: GCF_026875155.1. Classification (NCBI taxonomy): domain Eukaryota; kingdom Metazoa; phylum Arthropoda; class Malacostraca; order Decapoda; family Parastacidae; genus Cherax; species Cherax quadricarinatus. The sequence goes on along the minus strand of NW_026470118.1, from coordinate 11,766 downwards.
CGCCTTCCTTCCACTACAGACTGATACACTCTTAAAAGTCATTCTGTTGGGGCTCCATTCCTCAAATTTCCCCAACCACCAAAAACCCCTTTTCCTCACCCCTCTGGACAACATTTTGAACCCGCCCCTCCCCCCCCTAATTCCAAAACTACGAATTCTCTGCTTTATATTCACCCCAACTTTGCCCTCAGACACGACATCTCCCTGCCCCCAGCCTTCTCCTCGCGCAACTTCATCACCCCGCTTCACCCCCATAAAAAGAGCGGGTAAAACTTACTCTCATACATTCCCCTCTTTCCCCCAAAGGGACAAAGTTTTTTGTCTCCACAGACCCCAAATGACCATCCTCTTTTTCCCTCATCTTTCTTGATTACCTCATCTTTCATAGCCCCATCCGCTGACAGCCACCCCCAAAATATCTGAAACTTTCCCCTCCTCCATACTCTCTCTTCCAACTGATATTCAATTTTTCATACCTAATCTTTTTGTTATCCCCTAACCTTTCTCTTTTCCCGTATTCCCCTTTAATTTTCTTCTTTTGCACACCCTCCAAATTCATCCCCCAAAAATCTGCAACTTTCTTCAGAATCTCCCAAGAGCACGTGTCATCAGCAAAGAGCAGCTGGACAACTCCCCCCTTTTTGTGTGATTCTTTATCTTTTAACTCCACGCCTCTTTCCCAAGGGCCCTCGCATTTACTTCTCTTACAACCCCATTATAAATATTTAAACAACCCGGTGACATCACAATCCTTGTCTAAGGCCTACTTTTTTCTGGGGAAAAAAAATTTTCCCCCTTTCTACTACTCAAATTGAGCCTCACACCCGAAAAACTCTTTACTGCTTTCTTTAAACCCACCTCCCCACCATCCTTTTAACATCGCCCCATTGCCCCCCTATCCACCCTTCATACGCCTTTTTCCAAATCCATAAATCCCCCAAAAAAACCTCTTTGGGGCCCTTACTAAATACGTTCACTTTTATGTTTTTACTGTAAAAAACCTGGGCCACACACCCCACCCTTTTTTAAAGCCTCCTTGTTTTACTGCTATCCTTTTCTCCTCCCTTACTCTTAATTCTTTCAAATTATAACTCTAAAACCCTAACTTTACCAGGTACACCAAAAATTATCCCCTAAAATTTTGCACTCTTTTTGTCCCTTTGCCTTTAACAAAGGAACTATGCATGCTCTCTGCCAAACCCTAGGGACCTTACCCTCTTCCATACATTTATAAATAATTTCACCCCCACTCCAAAACTATATCCCCCCCCTGCTTTTTAACATTTCTATCTTTATCCCATCAATCCCGGCTGCCTTACCCCCTTTCATTTTACCTACTGCCTCCGAACTTCCCCACACTCACAACGGCTTTTCCCTCACTCCTACAAGATGTTATTCCTCCCTTGCCCAAATACACGAAATAAACCAGCTTCCTATCTTCATCAACATTTAACAATTCCTCAAAATTCCCTCCCATCTTCCAATACCTCTAATCTCCATTTAATAACTCTCCTCCCCTATTTTTAACTGACAAATCCATTTGTTCTCTAGGCTTTCCTAACTTGTTAATCTCACTCCAAAAACTTTTTCTTATTTTCAACAAAATTTGTTGATAACATCTCACCCACTCTCCTCTTTTTTGCTCTCTTTTTTACATTGCTTCACCACTCTTCTTAACTTCTCTCTTTGTTTCTCCATATACTCTTCCCTCCTTCATCACTTCTACTTTGTAAAAACTTCTCAAAGCAACTTTTTCTCCTTACTACTTCTTTACTTAATCATTCCACCAACGCTCTCTTCCCTCTGCACCCACTTCCTGAAACCCAAAAACTTCTGCTGAACACTTAAACTACATTTTTAAACCTACCCCATACCTCTTCGACCCATTGCCTATGCTCTCATTACCCCATCTATCCTCCAATAGCTGTTTATATCTTACCCTAACTGCCTCCTCTTTTATTTTATAAACCTTCACCTCTCTCTTCCCTGATGCTTCTATTCTCCTTGTATCCCATCTACCTTTTACTCTCAGTGTACTACAACTAGAAAGTGATCTGATATATCTGTGGCCCCTCTATAAACATGTACATCCTGAAGTCTACTCAACAGTCTTTTATCTACCAATACATAATCCAACAAACTACTGTCATTTCGCCCTACATCATATCTTGTATACTTATTTATCCTCTTTTTCTTAAAATATGTATTACCTATAACTAAACCCCTTTCTATACAAAGTTCAATCAAGGGCTCCCATTATCATTACACCTGGCACCCCAAACTTACCTACCACACCCTCTCTAAAAGTTTCTCCTACTTTAGCATTCAAGTCCCCTACCACAAATTTCTCTCTCACTTGGTTCAAAGGCTCCTATACATTCACTTAACATCTCCCAAAATCTCTCTCTCTCCTCTGCATTCCTCTCTTCTCCAGTGCATACACGCTTATTATGACCCACTTTTCGCATCCAACCTTTACTTTAATCCACATAATTCTTGAATTTACTCATTCATATTCTCTTTTCTCCTACCATAAACTGAATCATTTAACATTACTGTACCCTTACCTTTGCTCGAACTCTCTCGGATACTCAGATTTAATCACATTTATTTCCCCCCACTGAAACCCCAAACTCCTACCCCCTTCAGCTGTTTTCGCTTAGGGCCAGGACATCACAACTTCTTTTCATTCATAACATCAGCAATCCATTCTGGGGTTTCTTGTCTCCGCACTATCATCCAAGAAATTAAGCAACCACAGTTTTATAAAATTTTTTCTCTTCTCTCCTTTTTTTTGTGATTGTTTACAGGAGAAGGGGTTTACTAGCCATTTGCTCACGGATTTTAACCTAGTCGCTCATACGGACACGCATGGTCTTCGGAGGAAAGATTCTTTTCCACTTCCCCATGGACAATGAAGAAAATAAAAAAGATCAGAGCTATTTAGAAAAGGAGAAAAACCTAGATGTAGTATACTTTATATTTATGCAATGTGAGTGTCTGTGACAGTGTGACCAAAGTGTAAGTAGGTAGTAGCAAGATATCCATGTTATCTTAGCGTGTTTATGAGACAGAAAGAAAAACCAGCAATCCTACCATCATGCAAAACAGTTACTAGGTTTTTGTTTCACAGTCATCTGGCAGGACGGTAGTACTTCCCTGGGTGGTTGCTGTCAGATATTTGGGAGTGGAAGTGTCAGCGGATGGGTCTATGAAAGATGAGGTGAATCAAAGAATTGTGAGGGGAAAAGGGGTTAGCGGAAGCCTTAGGAGTCTGTGGAGGACAAAGAACTTTGTTCCTTGGAGGCAAAGAGGGGAATGTATGAGAGTATAGTTTTACCAACGCTCTTATATGGGTGTGAAGCATGGGTGATGAATGTTGCAGAGAGGAGAAGGCTGGAGGCAGTGGAGATGTCATGTCTGAGGGAAATGTGTTGGGTTGTGATATAATGCAGAGATTTCTTAGTTTGGAGTTAGGAGGAGTGCGAGATTACCAAAACTGTTGTCAAGAGGGCTGAGAGGAAGGATGTTGAGATGTTCGGACATGTAGAGAGATGGAGCGAAACAGAATGACTTCAAGAGTGTATCAGTCTAGTGGAAGGAAGGCGGGGTAGGGGTTCGCTAGGAAAGGCTTGGAGGGAGGGTGTAAGGAGGTTTTGTGTGCGCGGGCTTGGACTTTCAGCAGGCATGCGTGTGCGTGTTTGATAGGAGTGAATCGAGACAAATGGTTTTTTAATACTTGGGACGTTGCTGTTGGAATGTGAGCAACAAGTAACATTATGAAGGGGTTCAGGGAAAACGGCAGCCGGACTTGAAGCCCTGGAGAGGGAACAGGTACAATGTTGCATCTGAAGGAGGGATGTTAATGTTGCGTTTAAAAACTGTAGTGTAAAGCACCCTTCTGCAGACAGTGATGGAAGTGAGAAAATGTGAGGTGAAGTTTTTCTTTTCGGGCCAACCTGCCTTGGTGGAATCGGCCGGGTGATAATAAAAATAAAAATAAATTATGTACCCTTTCTCAGTTTTTTTGTGCCAAAGAGTATAGCTTCCGTTTTCCCAGACGGATATTTTAACGATGTTTGTATGTCTAATAACCATTGCTGCCAGGACTACCAGTTCTAATGTTAATACAATTAGGATATATCTTGTGGGTCCTTAACTAACACTAACTGGCTACTATCATACGCATACTAGTAGCAGATTGTCATTTGTCACGATATGCATATCATTTCATAACATAAGAATAATAAGGAACCCAGAAGACTACCTTGGGGAACTCTACATGCTATCGGCAGGGGTTCTAATTCAGTTTTGTTGTTTTTATCAGTTTGTTTTCTATTGCTAAGATAGGACTTTAAAGCAGTCTATGGAACTAATGACGATAGCTTGAAGTTTCTTACAAAGTATATTGCGGTTGCAGTATCGAAGGGTTTTTGTAAGGTCTAGGGTTACCATTATTATAGGGTTCCCTATCGACATTTCAGTTCTCATGTAAGCCATCAAATTAATTAGGGTGGTTAACCGCCATCACACTACTACCACCATCACCACTACTACCAACCATCACCACTACCTACCAACCATCACCACTACTACACCATCACCACTACTATCCACCATTCACTACTACTAACACCATCCCACTATACCACCATCACCACTTACTACATCATCACACACCACTACTTTTACTTCTATGTTAGAACTTTTGAAACTATATGTTTATTGCGTAGTTTATTACTAATGGTAAATATTACTTCTATTTTTTTTTTTAATTACTTCCGTGTTCCGGTCACGGTATGGTGCCTTTATATTCAAAATCACCACATAACACGAATAAACCCCATTTTTCATAAAACTGGGAAAGTAGAGTCTCTATACTGCACAAACAATTATATTAAAGCCTTCCACTAAGAAGCATCAGATTTGAAGTCAACCAAAAAAGAATTCTCTGTTATCTCTAGAGAGGACTAGTATACCTACAATACACCAGGCACATTAAGTCCGAAGTCAGCCAGAAAGTTGAATGATCAAGTTGTCATGTGTTGGAAAGGATTGGAAAGACAGATAAATACACTCTCAAATGTGTCGCAGGAGAATCAGTAATTTTAATTTTACCAATTTACTCTCTATAAAAAAACATAAAGTGGGACTAATGTAAGCCAAAAAATCAAACATTTTCCCTAAGAAAGATTTACTCACATTTCAGGGTAAAGTAAGTACGCATATATGTAAGATAATTACATCAACAGTATGTTTTAACTTAACAAAGATAACCAAGTTGAAGTCAAAACACTGTGATCTGTTTTTGATCATAAGAGACATGGTCAAGGTATTTCACGAAAATATTTCATTAATAAAATGGTACCTATAGTAAAATTCTCCAACCTAAATCAAGCCAAAGATTCACAGTGAGGTCAACGCATCAGCGCAAAAGTTTAAATCACACCAGAGAGTCATTCTCCAGTTACTGAATAGATTGCCATCATTTTAGTGACTGTGCAACAATGTGATGCAGTCAGAGTCGTATTAAAACAAGATGACGACAAATCTGATTTTCATAAGAACATATGAAGGAAGGGAGGAAACACTAGCAGCAGGTCTAATGACCCATACTAGGACAAGGTCCATCTCAAGCACTAAACGAAAATATCTATATAACCATTTTCCAAGATTGTCCTCAGCAGCATCAAGGTAAAATAATGTAGTAAAGTCAAATAATATTGTATCAATTGGAAAGTAAAAAGTGACAAAAGACCAATTATAAAATAGTCCGTGTAATTCTGTCATTGACCTGGCCAGGTAAAATAAAATGTCTAGTGTACACATTGTCCATTGACCTAGCCAGGTAATAAATTAGTCCGTGTAACATTGCTCCATTGACCTGCCAGGTAATAAAATGTCCGTGTTGTAACATTGTGCATTGACCTGCCAGTTATAAAATAGTCCGTGTATACATTTGTCACAGACCTCGCCAGGCAATACAAATGTCGTGTGTAAACATTGTCCATGACCTGGCCAGGTAATAAAATAGTCCGTGTAGCATTGTCCATTGACCTGCCAGGTAATAAAATAGTCCGTGTAACATTGTCCATGACCTGCCATGTTAATTAAAATAGTCCGTGTAACAATTGTCCATTGACTGCCAGGTAATAATATATAGTCCGTTGTAACATTGTCCATCGACTAACCAGGTAATCAAAATAGTCCGTTGTATACATTTTCCCATTGACCAGCCAGGTAATAAATAGTCCGGTTGTAACATTTGTCCATTGATGCAGGTAATAAAAATAGTCCGTGTAACATTGTCCTCATTGACCATGCCAGGTAACCCTTAAAATAGTCAGTGTAACATTGTCCATTGACCTGCCAGGTAATAAAATAGTCCGTGTAACATTGTCATAGATACCAGGTAATCAAATAGTCCGTGTAGTACATTGGTCCCACTGACCAGCCAGGTAATAAAAATAGTCCGTGTAAACATTGTCAATTGACCTGCCAGGTAATAAAAATAGTCAGTGTTAAATTGTCCATTGAACTAACCAGTGTAATCAAATAGTCCTACGTGTTGTAAACATTGTCCATTGACCAAGCCAAGGTAATCAAATAGTCACGTTGTAACATTGTCCTCCATTGAACAGCAGGTACATCAAATAGTCCGTGTAAACATTGTTCTCATTGACTGCCCAGGTAATGAAATAGTCCGTGTAACATTGTACACTGACTTGCCTCAGGTAAGTCAAATAGTCCGTTGGAACATTTGTATGACCAGCCAGGTAATGAAAATAGTCCGTGTAACATTGTCCATTGACCAGCCAGGTACATGAAATACGTCGTTTGTAAAACATTGTCCACTGACTTCGACCAGGTAAATCAATAGTTCCGTGTAACATTGTCCACTGACTTGCCATAGGTAATAACAATTGTCACGTGTAACATTGTCCACTGACTTGCCAGGTAATAAAATAGTCCGTGTAACATTGTCCACTGACTTGCCAGGTAATAAAATAGTCCGTGTAACATTGTCCACTGACTTGCCAGGTAATAAAATAGTCCGTGTAACATTGTCCACTGACTTGCCAGGTAATAAAATAGTCCGTGTAGCATTGTTCCACTGACTTTGCAGGTAATAAATAGTCGTTGTAACATTGTCCACTACTTGCCAGGTAATGAAAATGTCCGTTGTAACATTGTCCACTGACTTGCCAGGTAATAAAAAATAGTCCGTGTAGCATTGTCCTCTGACTTGCCAGAGTAATAAATAGTCCGTTCTGTAACATTGTCCCACTGATTGCCTGGTAATAAAATATTCCGTGTAACATGATCCACTACTTGCTCAGGTAATCAAATAGTCAGTGTTGTAAACATTGTCCACTGACTTGCCAGGTATGAAAATAGTCAGTGTTAACATTGTCCCTCTGACTTTGCCTGGTAATCAAATAGTCCGTTTAACATTGTCCACTGACTTGCAGGTAATCAAATAGTCTGAGCCAACATTGTACCATTGACTAACCAGGTAAATCAAATAGTCCGTGTAACATTGTCATTGACTTGCCAGGGGTAATCGAAATAGTCCGTGTACATTGTACACTGACTTGCCAGGGTAGTCAAATAGTCCGTGTAACATGTCCACTGACTTGCCAGTGTATCAATATAGTCCCGTTGATAAAACATTGTCCACTGACTTGCCAGGTAATCTAAAATAGTCCGATGTAACATTGTCCTCTGACCTGTGCCAGGTAAGTGTCAAATAGTCAGTGTAACATTGTCCATTAACTTGTCAGGTAATGAAAACAGTAACCGTGAATCTCGCCCCGACACAGTGGGCTCCAGCCTTAAAAATTTCCAGCTAATCAATTAAGGACAAACTTCACATATAAACGAAAATTTATGGAGGAAAGAAATTTTTTATTAGAAAAGTTGTGAAAATAAGGAAGTGCTGTGTGTCAGTAATATTTAAAACCCCACTAAATCTGAGAAAATTTTTCATGTATTTTTTTATATTTATTAATTTGGTTTTAAGAAAATTAGCAAATTCCCACCCATACTGGTCGAAATTGGGTTTAAAAAATATTCGAATTAATATTAAAAGTATTTGGGTTTGAAGTCGATCAGCAGACCCTTTTCCCCTCGTTATTACATGGGAAAACAATTTAATAATTAGCAAATTTTAAAATTTTAAAAGCTCAAAGTTTTAAAGCCCAAATTTTTTTTAAAAAAGAAAACAACGGTCAAAGTTTAATCTATCGAAAAAAAATTTTCCCGTGTCTGACTTCACAATACCAAAATTTTTTAAACTTTTTTTAATCTTTTAGTAAAATTTCAAAAGTTACGCCACTTTTCCCACGCAGCGTCGTAATTAATATTTTGATCCACTGATAACGTGTGATCTGGTATCTTTTTTGATATTGTGTTAACAACAGTGTGTTTCTTTGCAATTGTTGGAAATTGTGTCCCTTTTAAATCTTTTTGTGTACAACGGTTTTGGATCTTGTGTTTTATTGTTTTTAAAAACCAGTGTGATTTTTTTCTATCTCTGTTATTTTGTATTTTTTTAGGGGTGATCTTTCTATTGTGTCCCTCAGTGTGATTTTTTCTGTTACTGTGTACACTAGTATGTATTTCTGTTTTTTAAATCAGTGTGATATTTCTGTTGGGGTTGGGTTACTGTGTACACAGTCTAAATTTGGTATCTTTTTTGGGTATTGTGTATAACCCCGGGGAATTTGCATTTGGGGGTGTTGTTTGTGTATATCAATGTGATCTTTGTATCTGTTGTTACAGTGAATAACAATGTGATATACGTGTGATAATAAATATATATATATATATATATATATATTTATATATATATATATATATATTAAATAAATAAATATATATAAAATATTTTTAAATTTATTATCACCCCGGGCCCCGATTCCCCCCAAGGCGGGGTGGCCCAAAAAAAAGAAAAACTTTCACCCATCATTCACCCCTCACTGTCTTGCCGAAGGGTGTTTTAAACACTACAGTTTTTAAACTGTAAAACTTTAAAACCCCCCCCTTCAAGGGGCAGGAAATTTAAAATTTCCCTCTCCAGGCCCTCAATTTGGGGCCTCCCGGGTTTTTTCCCTAAACCCCCTTCAAAAATTGTTACTTTGCTAAACACTCCAACAGCACGTTAAGTTTTTAAAAAACCATTTGTCTCCTTTTCACCCCTTTATCAAACACGCTCCGAAATTGCCTGCTGGAAGCCCCAAGCCCCTCGCACACAAAACCCCCTTTAAACCCCCCCCCCTCCAACCCTTTTCCCAGGCCGACCCCCCACCCGCCCTTTCCCTTCCCCTAACCCGACTGATACACTCTTTAAGTCATTCTGTTTTTGGGTCCCCTTCTCTCTAATGTCCGGGCCACCCCAAAAACCCTTCCTCACCCCCCTGGACAACAGTTTTGGTAACCCGCACCTCCTCCCAAAATTCCAAAATACGAATTCTCTTTCATTTAATTTTACACCCCACATTTCCCTAACATGACATCTCCCCTGCCTCCCAAGGGCCCTTTTCCCCCGCTGCAACTTCCCTCACCCCCGGGTTCACACCCATTAAAGCGTTTGGGAAAACTATACCTCAACATTCCCCTCTTTTCCCCCAAGGCAAAATTCTTTGTCTCCACCGACTCCCCAAGTGCACCACTCCCCTCTTTTTTTCCCCCATCAATTCTATGATTTCACCTCTTTTTTATAGAAACCCTCCCCTGACCTCCCCTCCCCAAAAATTAATTTCGTTCACCTCCTCCATACCCCTCTCCCTCCCCAATCTGATATTCAATCTTTCATAACCTAATCTTTTTGTTTTCCTCAAACCTTACTCTTTCCTGTATTCACCTTTAATTTTCTTCTTTTGCACACCCCTACCAAATTCATCCACCAATCTCTGCAACTTCTCTTCAGAATCTCCCAAGAGCACAGTGTCATCAGCAAAGAGCAGCTGTGACAACTCCCACTTTGTGTGTGATTCTTTATCTTTTAACTCCACGCCTCTTGCCAAGACCCTCGCATTTACTTCTCTTTCAACCCCATCTATAAATATATTAAACAACCACGGTGACATCACACATCCTTGTCTAAGGCCTACTTTTACTGGGAAAAAATTTCCCTCTTTCCTACATACTCTAACTTGAGCCTCACTATCCTCGTAAAAACTCTTCACTGCTTTCAGTAACCTACCATCTACACCATACACTTGCAACATCTGCCACATTGCCCCCCTATCCACCCTGTCATACGCCTTTTCCAAATCCATAAATGCCACAAAGACCTCTTTAGCCTTATCTAAATACTGTTCACTTATATGTTTCACTGTAAACACCTGGTCCACACACCCCCTACCTTTCCTAAAGCCTCCTTGTTCATCTGCTATCCTATTCTCCGTCTTACTCTTAATTCTTTCAATTATAACTCTACCATACACTTTACCAGGTACACTCAACAGACTTATCCCCCTATAATTTTTGCACTCTCTTTTATATATATATATATATATATATATATATATATATGAATCTGTTGTTACAGTGAATAACAATGTGATATATGTATCTCTGTTGTTACAGTGAATAATAATGTGATACATGGATCTCTGTCGTTACAGTGAATTACAACGCTATTTTTACATCTACTTTTATTATTCATTAGAGTGGAATATCTACATATTTTATTTCTATGTAAATATCGTTTTATAAACCTGATATACAGATATAAACAACAGGGACATTAGCACTGGTCAAAGTTAATGTCAGCTTTGACAGATTCCTTTGTCACTAGTATCCTCAAGGTTGGTGCTATCAGTTATAGAATCACTGGTCACTAGTACCCTCAAAGCTGGAGCTGTCATTGACAAAATCACTGGCCACTAGTACCCTAAAAGCTGGAGCTATCATAGACAGAACAACTGGTCACTAGTACCCTCAAAGCTGGAGCTATCATTGACAGAACAACTGGTCACTAGTACCCTCAAAGCTGGAGCTACCAGTGACAAAATCACTGGTCATTAGTACTGTTAAGATTGGAGCTACCAGTAACAAACTCATTGGTCACTAGAACCCTCAAGGTTGGAGCCAGCAGTGAAAGAATCACTGGTCACTGTACCCCAAAGGTTGGTGCCAGCAGTGACAGAATCACTGACCACTAGTAGTCTAAAGATTGAAAACTGGTTTTTAAACACTCACCACTGTTATTTAAACACAGTGAATATTTTTTTATTATTAACACAATGGCCGATTCCCACCAAGGCAGGGTGGTCCGAAAAAGAAAACTTTCACCATCATTCACTCCGTCACTGTCTTGCCAGAAGGGTGCTTTACACTACAGTTTTTAAACTGCAACATTAACACCCCTCCTTCAGACTGCAGGCACTGTACTTCCAATCTCCAGGACTCAAGTCCGGCCTGCCGGTTTCCCTGAATCCCTTCATAAATGTTACTTTGCTCACACTCCAACAGCACGTCAAGTGAACATCAAAATGGTATACAATACCGACAGGTTGTTAGGTAAGACACATATGCAACATTTAGACAACTTTATTCCGAAACTTTTCGCCTACACAGTAGGCTTCTTCAGTCGAATACAGAAAGTAGGCAGGAACAGTAGAGATGTGAAGACGATGTAATCAGTCCATCATCCTGACTATGGAACTGAACTTCTCCAGGCCGAGGGACTGACAACCTCAAATTCTACGACTTCAAGGGTGATGGACTGATTACATCGTCTTCACATCTCTACTGTTC
>NW_026470117.1:0-12296 GCF_026875155.1 Cherax quadricarinatus | reverse complement strand
TCTTGCAAACTTGTCAGACACTGAACATCATGGAATTTTGGGTTTCAGAGGACATCTACAAGACCTTCTTCACGGCTGCTGCTACTAACCCATCTCTTTGGGAAGGACCTACTTCCACTGGGGAATCCCGCCTACCAGTGACTGCCCTCGTCTGCTGCCCGTCCCCATTCACTGACGCCTATAAAAAAGCGCAGTCTTCTTGCCTTTGCTCCAGACTCTCCTCCACCACGATGCTGTGAACACTAACTCCAAGGCCGAGGGACTGATTACCTCATCTTTTGTATATAGTTCTACTGTCTTCCTATTATGTCCTAGAATCTGTATTGATAAAGCCACTGGATGGCGAAACGTCTACTACAATAAAGATATCCAGATGTTGCACATGTGTCTTAACTTTCAAGATAACGTTAGTTGCAATAATCAAATGAAAATTGTTTTCCTACGTAAAACTTTTTGTATTTAACATTGCGTTAAGAATCAATGATTTCTCACCAAACTGCAGCAATGTTCTCTGTTGTGAAAATGAAGTCAATTTTGCACGTAAGAAATTAAAAGAGCTATTGGAGGAGACAGCAGTAAATAGAAGCAATCATTTGCTATATTTAAAGTGTGAGACAGAGAATATAGTGAAGTTCAGTCGAAATGATTTGAGATAAAACGAGAGTAGAGGTGATGAGGAAGGTGTTGAAGAGGTATGGGAGGTAGAGTAAAAAAATTCAGTATAATAGTGTACAACGGAAATTTGTGGGTAAACGAGGATGTGTGGGTGATAAGGAAGAAAAAGTTAGAATGCAAGTCATTTTTACAATATATAAGCAGTGTGTGTAGGGCGGAATATATGGAATATAAAGGAAAGGTTAAAAGTGTAGTGACAGAGTGAGAAAGTAGACCAAGTGAGAGAGTGGGTCAGGTTTTATCAACAAATTCTGCTGAAGAAAAAGAAAAATTCGGGGTCGAACTGAGGAAACCTTGGGATCAAATGACTTAAAAATTAAAAACGAAGAAGGGGAGTTATTAGATGAGATGAGAAGGAATATTTTGAGTAGCTGTTAATTGTTAATGAAGGAAATCAATGATTTCCTGCGGAGAGGTATACGCTCTTGTAGGTGTAAGAGCCAGATGTGAGTGTTGGGAAGTGCATGAGGCAGTGTTGGGAAGTGCATGAGGCAGTGTTGGGAAGTGCATGAGGCAGTGTTGGGAAGTGCATGAGGCAGCGTTGGGAAGTGCATGAGGCAGTGTTGAGAAGTGCATGAGGCATCGTTGGGAAGTACATGAGGCAGTGTTGGGAAGTGCATGAAGCAGTGTTGGGAAGTGCATGAAGCAGTGTTGGGAAGTGCATGAGGCAGTGTTGGGAAGTGCATGAGGCAGTGTTGGGAAGTGCATGAAGCAGTGTTGGGAAGTGCATGAAGCAGTGTTGGGAAGTGCATGATGCAGTGTTGGGAAGTGCATGAGGCAGTGTTGGGAAGTGCATGAGGCAGTGTTGGGAAGTGCATGAGGCAGTGTTGGGAAGTGCATGAGGCAGTGTTGGGAAGTGCATGAGGCAGTGTTGGGAAGTGCATGAGGCAGTGTTGGGAAGCGCATGAGGCAATGTTGGGAAGTGCATGAAGCAGTGTTGGGAAGCGCATGAGGCAATGTTGGGAAGTGCATGAGGCAATGTTGGGAAGTGCATGAGGCAGTGTTGGGAAGCGCATGAGGCAATGTTGGGAAGTGCATGAGGCAATGTTGGGAAGTGCATGAGGCAATGTTAGGAAGTGCGTGACGCAGTGTTTGGAAGTGCATGAGTCAGTGGCTAGAATGAAATGAAGGTAAAACTGCTGGAATAGAATGGATTATGACAGAAATGCTAAAGCCAGGTGGGAATAAAATTTAAGAGTATTTTATGCATTATATTTCATTATTTGTATGAAAGGTACCCAGGGATTGACACAGAACATTCAAAGTTCATTTGAATAATGTAGGAGGGAATGAAAGAGAGTGTAAGAATTATAGGGGCAATAAGATGTTCGAGTATATCGGGTAATGTGTATATTCCAGATATTAGTGCAAGATTTACTAGTAAGACAGAAGCAAATAATGCTTAGATATATGTAGAGCTTTTGTTGTATTTATGGACTTAGAAAAAGCATATGATAGTGTGGATAGGGAAGTAATGAGTCAGATGTTACAAATGTATGGAATTGTTGGTAGATTGTGAAAAAAAGTAGAGAGTTTTTACGATAATAACGAGGATTTGTAAAGGTATGTAGAAGAGATGGTGATTATTTTCCAGTGAAAGTTGATCTTTGACAGGAACGTGTGATATCACCATAGTTTATTTATTTACAGTTAAGGCTGTAAAAGAAATTAACGATGAGGTATTCGAGAAATGTGTGGGATTAAACAATTATGAATCTGAAATAAACTGGGAGTTGTCACAACTATTTTTTTCGATGACACGGTTCTTCTGGGAGATTCTGAAGAGGAATTGCAAAGGTTGGTAGACAGGTCTAGGAGAGCATGTAAAAGATTGAAATTAAAGACGAACATACAAAAGAGCAAGTTACTGAGATAGTAAAAAATAATAAGGAAACAAAAAACTTGATATCAAATTGAAGGGAGGAGGTATGGAGAAAGTAGGTGTGTTTAAATATCTGGAAGCGCCCTAGTGGGCAGATGAAAGTTAATGTGAGCCATAGAATTGACGAGGGAAAAGATGAGTGGTGTATAGAGACATCTGCGGAGGTAAAGAAATTTACAGAGTTAGGCAATAAGGAGAATGTACCAAATAATTGTTATACCATGGGTTTTAAACGTCACAGCATAGAGGTTCTAAACAGAGATGTCGTGTTTATGGGATGTGTGATACGAATATTAAGCAGCGAATTCGGAGCGTGGAGGTTAAGTGTATGGTCACCAAAAGCATTTTTCAGAAGGCAGAGTTTAGAACAAAACAGAGTGACTAACACGGCATATAAATAAACAGGAGTAGAGGACATTCCACGAAGGGTTGAAGGAAGGTGGGTAAGGAATATTTTGAGTGCTAGGAGCTTGGACATCCAGTAGGCTTGTGTGATCTCTAGTTATTTGTGAGAAAGGTAAGATTTGAAAGGGACTTCCTTAGTGTTGCAAGTAGGCATGCTGCAGTGCTCCTCACTTCGTATCTTTTCGATACTTTCTACACTTCACTATTAGCAGTACATAAGATCCATTTTCATGCTTCAGCTTCACGTTGTTCCAGACTGTGGAGTTTAACTCTTCTCTCGAGACAGACCTCCTCAAAAACTAGTACAACGGTGATGAACTATTTACATCATCTTATCTTTAATTCACCGCTACTCCTGCTGTCTCCATATTTATTCTATGTATTTGACTGAAAAAGCCTAGTGTAGATGACCCTTTCAAAAATAAAGATCCTCAGTTGTTGCATATGAGACTTACTCATCTTTTGTAAAGACGTCTTGTCCGAAGGCATTAAATGTTCAAGTCAGGAAGCCTTTCCAGATGAAGTTGTCTGGGTTCGTGACGGACTTAGAAAAAGTTAGGCTACTGCACAAAAGTGTTGAATGTTGAGGTATCGAGTAGGATACCTGAAAGAATCAGAGCGGTTGTGAGATTAATTCTTAAAGATATATTTAATCTTTATAATGGGAATGACAGATTAGGATGGGATATGACAACTCAAATTTCTGAGGGCTTTATAGTTTATAGTGGCAAAGACAGCTGAATAAGTAAGTCCCTATCTGTGGCAACTTTGAATCTCAATGAAAATTGTCCTAACCACACATCCACTGGCGAAAAATATAACAAGGGCGTTGTTAATGTAGAGGGACGAGCAACATTCAGTAAGGTCACCATAACTGACGCGAGGGAAAAATTCAGTAGTACTGAATTTAAGTTTTAGAGCATGCATTTATGAACGAGGTGTAGGTTGTTTGGATGCTTGAAGCGATTGTTTCAGAGAAATACAGACTCCAGTGCCGCTTATCTGCCTCTTCCCACACTTCTCTCGGGTAGCAGTGTGTGGAATGGGCATCACCACAAAGTTACTTAGGTACCCAATTCACTGACGATCATAAGTATTATTGTCCCTGTACTGATATTATTATCTGTTATTTTTACAACGTTACTTGTCTTGATCTGTGGAACCATAGTTTTATCGAAGCGTTAGTCTAATTGTTTATTTCTCTCACTTGTCTTTTCAACCTTCAACTTAATCTTTGTGAGTGAACCGCTTGTTATGTGGGTAACAGCTGTGTGTTTCTCTTGCGTAGCTCGTGTGTTCTGACTGACCCAGCAGGACTCCCAGGCATCACAGGGGCTACAGACATTGTCAAAATATGGAGGATTTAATATACCCTAGGGTATATTAAATTCTTTTGGGAAAGTTACTATAAATGTGTGAGCCAGTACTCAATCGTCACCTCCAAGACAACCAGTCAGCCTTGTTCGCTGCTTGTTTGCTTGTTCAACAACTCATGACCGTGTTGATTGCCATGTTCCTCTCTTGCCTTGTTTTAATACTTGTGGCTGTTTATGTTGTGTCTGGTGGTGACCATCGTCTACTACATCTATGAGAGAGTTATTCATTTAAATCACCTTAGATTACTGTGGATCAGAACCTGACAGCAACATCACGAACGTAACTGTGCCTTTAAAACATTTATAATTTGTCTATCTTAGCTGTGATTTAATTTCGTAACTTTTGCTTTATTATTCTTATTTTGATTCAGTTAAGAATGAATTCATTATTGTGTGTTTATTGTTAAGCAAATTGTATGAATATTTGTCATCTTTAATTTTCTACATACCGAGGAGGATGCAGACGTTACAGTTCACTCTGGTGACTTATCATCCAAGGTGTTGGAAGCATTGAAGCTGAGACAGTACCACAATACCACCAACCATCAGGTTGTCAGTCACTGCAGCAGCTGCTTCATTTACAAAGCTATTTAAAGGAAGTGGTAAGAAGAATTTTGCTTTTGAATTCACATGTTATTGATATAGTGAAATAGAATAGAGGCCCGTTATTTTTCATATGAAATGTTAGTCCACATTGTGCTGTATATGGAGGGAACTATCGTAGTTGACTCTTGACTGTTCAAAATACACTGGATGATCTAGGGACTCCAGAGTTTTCTCTGATTTGGGTGAGATCATAATTCCTTTCAAGTGTGTATATATCTGTCGCATATATCTGTATTTTGTGAGTAACTGGTTTATTCGTCCATTATGGAGGAGTGCATTTTTTTGGTTAGACACAGACATAAAAATGGGTATTAATAGAACTGCATTAGAATAATTCATGTTTGCTAAGATCCAGGAGTATTTAGCGAGGAACGAATAAGATAATAGAGAAGATGAAGGAAAGGAAAGCTAGCTATGGAACACCAAAATGAGACAGGAAGACCACCCAGGAGAGAGAGCAGAGAGAAAAGCTAGGAAAGAGCCTAAAATGTTGGAAAACATTTAATGGACAAAAAGGCGATATAGGAAGCTAGAGAGCAAAAGGTATATGAGTCTGGGAAACATGAACACATCGCAGACTTTATAATAAGAAAAATAATGATTGAGGGACTTGAGGTAATTGTAGAAGTAGTTAATAATCCCTTACTGAAAGAGGATAATGACAGCAACAGAGGAGGGAGAGAGAACAAACAAAACAAAAGCAAATCTGTTGATTGTACGTGACTTTATTCACAAGCAAATAGACTGGTAGAACTGGGAACCACTTTGAGGGCAAGAAAGGTAAAGAGGAAATTTGATGGAAGCTGCATTGGAAAATTTCATGACCTAATATGTCAAAGACGCTGTAAGAGAGACAAGGGACGGACGAGCTCCACTACCCCTAATTTTCACCTTAAATTAATCTGACATTTATTAGGTTCAATGTGGACTACCAACAGGAACTATTAAACACACTCTGCTCAGTTTTGAATATCCACACTCACTGGTTCATGCCACAAATTTACTTAATATCTTAATGGAAACTGATACAATCACCGGGTTATCTCTGGTAATCATTTGTAATCCTTAACAGTCACTCCTAATTTTAGAGATAATTGTAAATAGCTGGGAGTGTGACACAAGACCCAAGTTGGGATAAGTTTCTCACACCAGCTTGGAGAATGAGGATTATACTATATATATAGTATCAGACAACAGCTAAGGAAGATCTAAGAATCCAGGTAGTTAAACAATCCAAGGCTGTGACGTCTCTTTTATGCTGGAAAATACACTAGATCCAGTACCTGCTGTTGAAGAGGTTCCGCTAGTAAGGGCAAATTTGAAAAGAAAATTATATGACTTTCTCTCTTAGCTTCCTAGAGGAAAACTTTTGGAAGGTAATGATGTTATGAAGCAACAATATGTCCAACAAACGAACATTGCACAAATGTGTTTTATTATATATGAGGTAAATATTAAAGCTCATATATCAGTAGAATTCTTATACTACTCTTATAGCAAATATGTACAATTTAATGGATACATGTTATGACATAATATAATATAATATATT
This sequence comes from Cherax quadricarinatus, assembly GCF_026875155.1. Classification (NCBI taxonomy): domain Eukaryota; kingdom Metazoa; phylum Arthropoda; class Malacostraca; order Decapoda; family Parastacidae; genus Cherax; species Cherax quadricarinatus. The sequence continues at coordinate 5,800 of NW_026470117.1, read as the reverse complement.
ATATAACGTAATATAATATTGTTATAATTCTGTTCTTGGACTAAAAAAATAACCATGATCATAGCTGTTGACCTTGTCAGGGATATAACAAAACTCCTCCCCACGCTATACGGGTCGGGTGGAGTAAGCCTCACAGTTTGTAGATACCAAGAGGAAAATTACTTGAAGATAGTTAATATCCAGTCCTAAGCTTCTGACCGCTGGGAACAGGTCGAGGTAAAAATTACATTACAATAGTGTATCATTACATACCTTCATTTACAACCTTCTTACTAATGAAATAGAGGGAAAATCTCTTACTTGTCCACCAGTGTCGCAGAACCTTCCAGAATATTAAGGAAATATCCTCAGTGAATTCTCCTATTTAGGCTTCCTTTCTTATAATAACTAGGCTATTCTTAATTCGTATCATTATTATCAACTATCAATCACTAATATCATTATTATTATCATCGCTATTATAATATTATCAACAACCTAATTCATTAAACCTCTAAACGAGTTGCAATCACCATGTTGCAACTACCTATGTGTACCTTGTACCACAGGTGGATTAGGACCTCAATAGGTCACTCTACATTTCTTTTGGGCAATCCAAGTATGATCGCACATGCGCCCCCATACCTAATATCGTCGTACACGCGCGACGGACGTACCATGATGTTCAGTTTGCAGACTTTGGTCGAACATAACCAAAACATCACGTGACCCCCTGGCATAAGGAGCAATCCTGCGCTTTTGTATAACATTGTTGTTGAAGGCTATGTACAGTTGACTCTACAAATAACTATCGAGTTTGTACCGCCCATAATTTGAGTTATATACGGCATTCCTGTCATGTTTCAAGAGGGAGGGCCCTATTATGTTTCTATCCATGATGAAACTGTTGGGTATAATTATCTGCGCGGCAGCCCTGATAATTGCACCCAACAGTTCCATCGTGACTGTACGAGCTGACATATTTAAAGATCGCATACGACATCTGGCCTGTCCTAATTGAGTACCCATGCTGAGATAATCTGGTTTCCAAAGGTTTACCTGTCTGACAATTGTATGAGAGTGGGCAAAGGGTGCATGGGACCTTGTAGACACCACCGGCATTATTGCGTGGAGTGTTTTTAATCAATCTCTGTTTCACTGTCCCAGTGTTTTTGAAAGTCAGATTCATATTGAGTTTCTTTAGAGCCTCCCTTAGGCAGACCAAACTGTCATTGTATGGCAAGACCAATACATTTTTCCCTGTCAGGCATTTCCTTAGGTTCAGTCCTGTAGAAAGTCTTCCTAGCTGACAGGCCTTCTCAACGAAATCCCTGGGATATCTGAGTTTTGTGGCTGTGTTATATATCTTGTTGATTTCATCGTTTAAATACTCAGGATTGCAGATAAACAAAAGCTCTCAGGAACATTGTAAGGAAAACACTCCTTTTAATCCTAGATTCATGATTGGAATAATAATGAATGTATGATGACACATTGGTGGTCTTCCTGTAGACAGTAAATTTGAAACTTCTGTCGATGCGATGGATTAAATCGTTATGGAAGGGTAGTGTGTTGTCTATTTCATGCTCTACTAAGAGTTTAACAGAAGGTACTAGACCATTAAGTATAGGTAGGAACTCATCAATGTTATGATCTCTAGGCCAGAGGCAAAGCACATCATCTACCGATCTGAACCACCTAGCATTATTTGGGAGAATGTCTTGAAGTAGCCTAGTCTCATAAAATTCTATATACAGGTTGCTGATATATTCAAACAGCTCCGGGGAAAACGTTGAGTTTTCCTGAGGTACGTTTATTGTCTTCTCTGAGGATGAGGGTCCCCAGTAAAGTTCTAGAGGTGGTTCCTCCTTATATATATATTGTAGGTTCGAGTCTCCTTCGGCCAGAGATCAGTGTTTGTGTATATTTCGCCTGCTCTTGCGAATTCCTCGCATATATATAATGTGTATGTGTGTGTGTGTGTGTGTGTGTGTGTGTGTGTGTATGTGTATGTGTGTGTGTGTGTGTGTGTGTGTGTGTGTGTGTGTGTGTGTGTGTGTGTGTGTGTTCATTCATTCATTCATGTTGATTCGCCGGTACTTCCGGCCCGGGTCTTCTCCAGATTGTGACTCGGCGGTGGCCGGGTGACGTTCATCTCCTTTCTTCTTTCTTGGGCTCTCCGGTTGGAGGGTGTCTTTTTCTTCTATCTTACATTGACTTCCCAGGAGGGAAGTGTCTTCTTGCTTCAGAAGAGCAGGCAGGCAGGGGCAGGAAATACAGGGTCGATTGGAGCCACACCCCAGCTTTAGCAAGCAGCAAAGTGCTGGGGAAACTTGTGTTCATGGTGAGTGGTCATTGATGGATGCTTTAGAGGAAGGCACTACGAAGCATACCTTGCTCACGAGACCCATTCTGGAGAGTCCTGAACTTGTTCTGTGATGTGCCTTCGACTGCCATAAGGGGGCGGGGGTACTTGCTGAGCAGTCTGAGCACGTCTTCGGTGTTGTATGAATAATTTGGTTCACAGGTAAACTTGACTCTTCCGTCCTGGAGGCGCTGCGAGATTTCTGAGGGGTACATTTCGTCGTTATACTGGTTAGTCGTGTAAAGGTAAACACCACTGAAGTGGCCGAGTGTTGGTGCAGCAGTGGCAGTGGTATGGTGTGATGTATCCCCAGGTTCCTGTGTTTTAGCTTTCTTGGCTGGTGGCTGAGCTGGTCGCGGTGAGGTTTCTGATTGGTCAGTTGCGCTGGTAGTGGGAGCAGGCAGTGGTGGGCTCTCATTGGTGGGGTTTGCCGACGTCTCAGTGGTCTCTGTTTGGTCCATCTCTATGTCGAGTGGAAGTTGTGACAACGGTGGAGCAGCGGTGATGCTGGTAATATTTGCAATAGATTTTAGGATCTCGGTGGAAGGTGGTGATGCAGGGAATGTGAGGCCAGGCATATTGTTTAGTTTGAAGAGTTCATTGATGGTGGTGTTGAAGGAACCAGGCTCAGTTGCATTCTGTACATGAGCATACATAACGCAATAGAGAATCTTGGTGGAGTCGGCAGTAGGTGCTGGCAGGGAAGTGGTGGGAGCAGCTTGCGTGGCTTGTAGTATCTTGGTAGTGTCTGCTTGAAGCTTGGCGATAGCAAAATGTGGTTGCTTGTGGGTTGGGCTTCTTTTGTTGTTGTTGTTGTTTCTTGAGTATGCCTCTTCTGGTAGGGCACCTGGCAGCAAGAGTATGGTGGTCATTCTTGCAGTTCAAACATTTAAGTGGTGAAGCAGCAGTGCAATTCTTGAAGTCATGACCCTCACGGCCACAGGTGGAGCAGAACTTCTTTTCCATGGTAGGACAATTATTTGTGGTGTGTAAGTATGAGTAACAATTATAGCACTGTGAGATTTGTTGGAATTTCTCTGCTTCAATGAAGGCTGGGTTGATGTGGAAGTAGTGAATAGCCAGGCCCTCAGCGAGAGCTCTGGCTGCCATGTTGACTTCACTGAAGGTGACCTTCAGCATGGATGAAGCATTGGGTATTTTAGTAATGAAGTCCACCTTGGCCCACGGGTTCCTCGCTTCAATAGATGACTTGATTTCTTCAGTGACCTGTACAGTGATAAGGTTGTCGAGTCGCTTGAGGAACACAGTTCTCTTTGCCCTCTGAGCTGGGGAAGTCAAGACAAGAAATCCTTGGTTTCGTAGAGTGGTAGTAGCAGTGGTGGTAAGTAGTTTCTCAGCCTCTGTGTCGCCTGTACAGACGACAACAAAGGCCTCCTTGAGCGATAAAATCGCATTACATTTGACTTGCAGCCTGCCACTAACGACAGCTGCAAGTGCTAGTTTGGACGACTCATTGGCTGTGCCACTCGCTGGTTTGATCTTTACTCTGTTAGAGTAATGCATCGTAGCTGTGTGTGTGTGTGTGTGTGTGTGTGTGTGTGTGTGTGTGTGTGTGTGTGTGTGTGTGTGTGTATGTGTGTGTGTGTGTGTATGTGTGTGTGTGTATGTATACTAAGGTGAGTTCTAGCGTCTAAGATTTTTCACTGTGTTTTTGGTCCCACTCTCGTGGGTTATTTGCTCTCCTGCAGTGCTCATTTTACTTTTTTTTCTCCCGTCCTTAAACTACCTCCATTAAAAACCTGCTCCATTGAGCCGTTCCTGGTACAGTCCAAGACTCAGAGTCACCAGGAGGTTCTAGGGGGGGGGGGTGGATGTCTTGTCTACAAAAGTTAAAAAAAAAAATTGAGATCACCGCAGGAGAGCTGAAGACCCACTATGGTGCGACCAGAAACAGAGGGAAATTTCATAGGACAGACCTCACCTAGGCTTTTCCTTTCTTCTCCCTATGTGAGTTTTATCCTATGAGTTTTTCCTCTGTGCTTTTGGTCCCACCCTCGTGGACCTTTGGCTCTCCCTCTTTCATCTTTTTCATTTTTTTACTTACTTGTCCTTACACTACCACCACCACCACCACTACTACTACTACTACTACTGCTGCTACTACTACTACTACTACTATTGCTATTACTACTACTACTACTACTACTACTGTTGCATCGCTTATGTTCCACTTCCAGTATCACAAGAGCTCCTTCGATATAACATCCCACAAGATGTTATTACTGCTAACATTAATAATGCAATTATTAATAACACTAACATTAATAATATTATTGTTTGTATTAATGGTGAACCGCTTAACCCAAAAGTATCATCCAGTATCTGCGGAATGGTATACAGTGAGAATTAATGTACATAATGTTACAGTATGATCAGCTCTCAGCTATTTTGCAGTGACATAAAACACACAGAACTCACCACGAAGAGGTAGCTGCTAGTAAAGTTTCATTTTTTTTTTTTGGTTAAATATGAATATGAAAAATTAAATTTTAACTTTCTTTTCCCACATTTTTCATGTTGATGGACGGGTCTGGGTTCCGTCAGTTCATGTCTGAGTGTGGTTATTCACAAAGGCACGACGTCGAAGAAATCATGTATCTGGTGAGGAAGTCTACATAGTCCGTGTGTTATTATAAGCCAGAGAGGTGACTTCTGTGTGGTCACGATTTCTGGAACTTTTTCTTTAGCCTCGGCAACTTCTTCCACAGACACTTCATCTTTTGAACTTTCCTCACAGTCCACATTCTGGGAAACTTCTGCAGAAAGTTCTTCATCAGAATCTTCCTCGAAGCTCTCGTCTTCAGAATCTTCCCCGTAATCATCTTCATGACTCACAGTATATTTTTCTAGAATTTCTAACAAGAAATCCATTACAAAGCTTAAGGACGCTTTTTCTGTGAGTTCTGCAACATTGCCATAGCAAGGTATTTTAGCTCTTTTGAGCAACCCTTATCTTCTATCATTTCATAAACTTGAAGGATAATCATAACCAAAGTGAAAACGTCAAAACTTTCTGATGCTTTACCTGCTCAGTGAGACTCAGGAGGGTAGTGAGGGCTCTTGATCCTATATGTCCTTCGCTTCTCACCCAGGCGCTGTGCTAATCCAAAATCGATAATGTTGACTATAAAATTATATGGATGATGCTCATTTTGAATCATAATGTTGTCCATTTTAAGATCTCCATGCAGGACACCTTTTCTGTGAATCTCGTTCAGACTTACGGTCAGCTTGAAGAGAGCGCAAAGTCATTTATTTGGAGAACACTCGTTTAAGAAATCATCGAAGCGTTTGTCACCCTAGGTGACATACATAATGCAACAGGTGCGCCACCGGCACCATCAAGAAGCTGAAGACAGGAAACTTCCTTCTCAAACTGAGTGTGGTATTTCTCACCATTAGCCTTTTGGTGCACACAATTTCTCATCGGGTTCA
>NW_026470116.1:0-12159 GCF_026875155.1 Cherax quadricarinatus | reverse complement strand
AGGAGCGGAAAGAGCCCCGGGAAGAGAGTTGGGGAGGGGCAAGACCCCCGGAAGAAAGTTAAGCGAGAAAATTATTATTACTTGCTTTACCGCGGAAAAATTTTGTCGTTGAATAAAAATTGTTAATAATAAAAAATTGGAATCTTCGGAGTCTGTGAATAATGAATGACTCATCAGATCGGCTTCAAATTTTACCAATGGTTTGGTTTTCCGACCAAACGGCTCACACTGTTTTGGTTGACGTAAATCCTGGTTTATCAGTTTTATTGACTGAATAATGATATTCACTTTTCCTTCAATAACTAATGAATGTTCCTTCTGATTGTCTTCACATTATTAATAACAATATATTGTATAATAAAGATAATAACACATTTGTTTACTTTGAATAAATGAAAATTAGAAATTTTAATGAAAGTTTAAAAACTTGGAATCAGATCAGTTACTCCAGATTGATTTTTTTGATGCGTTTAACTTTTATTGTTGATGAACTTTATTCAAACACAGTTTGTCATTGATTTTATATAAGTTTAAATTTCCCAATTTCATTAAGTAAATTGCTTCCCTTATAATAACTAGTGAATGTCTCTTCTGATCAACTCACAAACAAAATTTTTTAAATTCAATTTAAGTTTTTTTGGATTAAATTTTGAGCCTTTCTGGATCCCCAAGTTTGCCATTTTTTTGCAATTTTTATCGAATTGAGGTTTAAAATTTTTTATGGGATTTCATAGAATTATAAGCACAGTAAATGTGAAAAACAAACTGGAAAAAATATAAATCCGCCCATTTATGGCATTTTTAAATTTAACCAGAGGACACTTTCCTATTTTTGGGAACAATTCTTTCGTTTGCTTTATCACAAATTTTTGTTTATTATTATAAAAGTTAAGACACATGTGCAACATCTGGATATCTTTATTGTAGTAGACGTTTCGCCATCCAGTGGCTTTATCAATACAGATTCTAGGACATAATAGGAAGACAGTAGAACTATATACAAAAGATGAGGTAATCAGTCCCTCGGCCTTGGAGTTAGTGTTCACAGCATCGTGGTGGAGGAGAATCTGGAGCAAAGACAAGAAGACTGGCGGTTTATATAGGCGTCAGTGGATAGGGACGGGCAGCAGACGAGGGCAAAGTCACTGGTAGGCGGGATTCCCCAGTGGAAGTAGGTCCTTCCCAAAGAGATGGGTTAGTTGCAGCAGCTATATAGTTCTAGTATATAGTTCTACTGTCTTCCTATTATGTCCTAGAATCTGTATTGATAAAGCCACTGGATGGCGAAACGTCTACTACAATAAAGATATCCAGATGTTGCACATGTGTCTTAACTTTTATATTGTCGGTATTTTATACCTTTCTTGCACAACTTGTTTATTATTCATGAACGACGTATTCGATCAACTTAGAAATTTCAAAACTTGTGTAGTTTATCTTGTGCAAGATTTATGGGACAATTTACATTCATTGGTGACCTTTACACAGTGTTACATAGGTCACTCCTATATTTTTGTTTCCCAAGTCGGGTTTCCTTCTCATATTCCATCACCCGTCATATTCCATAGATTTAGGCGGGATTCCCTGCCATATTTCTTCGCCCAGGACGGCTTTCCCTGTCATATTTCGTCACCCTGGACGGGTTTCTCTGTCAAATTCAGTCGCCCTGGACGGCTTTCCTTGTCTTATTCTATCGCCCTTACTACTTTCGCTGTCATATTTCATCACCTAGGATTAGTTTCCCTGTCATATATCGTCGCCCTGTACGGGTTTCCATAATATATTTCGTCGCCCTGGGGGGGTTTTCCTGTCATTTTTCGTTGCCCTGGACGAGTTTCCCTGTCATATTACATCACATTAGACAGGTTCCATGTCAAATATCGTCGCCATGGACGGGTATCTCTGTCATATTCAGTCGCCCTGGATGGCTTTCCCTGTCTATTCCATCGCCCATGACTGCTTTCGCTGTCATATTTTATCGCCATGGATGTTTTTCCTGTCTTATTTTGTCGCTCCTGACAGGTTTCCCTCTTATATAACGTTGCCCTGGACGGGTTTCACTCTCATATTTCGTCGCCCTAGACGGGTTTCCCTCTCATATTTCATCGTCCTGGACAGGTTTTCCTGTCATATTTCGTCGCCCTGGACAGGTTTCGCTCTCAAATTTCGTTGCCCAAGACGAGTTTCTCTTTCATATTTCTTCGTTATGGACGTATTTGAGCTTCACATTCCATCACCCTGGACGGGTATCCCTGTCATTTTTCATCGTCCTGGACGGGTTTACCTGTGATATTTCATCTCCCTCGACGGGTTTCATTGTGATATTTCGTAGCCCTGAATGGGTTTCTCTGTAATATTTCGTTGCCCTGGACGGGTTTCACTGTCATATTTTTAAGCAATAGACAGATTTCTGTCATTTTTTCTCCCTTGACGTTTCACCCTCTCATATTTGGTCGCCCTGGATGAATTTCTGTCATATTTCGTCTCCCAGTTCGGGTTCCCCTGTCATATTTCGTCACTCTGGATGGGTTTCCCTGTCACATTTCGTCGTCCTGGACTGGTTTACATGTCAAATTTCGTCGCCCTGGACGGGTATCCCTGACATTTTTCCTCGTCCTGGACGGGTTTACCTGTGACATTTCATCTCCCTCGACGTGTTTCCTTGTCTTATTTCGTCTTATTCCGTCTCCCTTTACGTCCTTATATATTTCGTCGCCCTGAACGGATTTCGCTGCCATATTTCATCGGGCTTGACAGGTTTGCCTGTCATATTTTATCACACTGGACAGGTTCCCTGTGAAATATCGTCGCCATGGACGGGTTTATCTGTCATATTCAGTCGCCCTGGATGGCTTTCCCTGTCCTATTCCATCGCCATTGACTGGTTTCACTGCCATATTGCATGGCCATGGATTAGTTTCTCTGTTATATTTTGTCTCCTTGACGGGTTTCCCTATCATATAACGGGTTCAAGCCCCATCCGTGGTATGGTTTGTTTGCAATCGCGTCATCAAGATTTCGTGAATCCACTAAGAGTTTCCAAATATCACGTACACACACCTGTCATCCAGAAAAGATAATTATTTCAAGCAGTTCCTGGTAACGAACGGGTTTTGACTGCAATGAACTGTGTGCCACGGGCACAAACAGCCTGATTAACCTTCCAGTCAATGAAGAGCCACGACGAACAATATCTCAACCGATAACACCACCAGATGGGTATCATTTAGGAGCACAAATCACGGAACGCATGAAACTTGAACCCATAACGTTTTAGGACTCACCCGTTCCGTGGTTTGTTCGCAGTCGTGTTTAGATCTCGTGAGTCAGAAGCCTAAATATTAATAGCTTACATGGGTGCTTTGATGGTCTTCATTTAGTCACCAAAGGAAACTCACCTGAAGCAGATCTTTACCATAGACTGATTCATTCAGCAGTACTGGCATTACGGCGGGATTGAGGCATGACTGTCAGATGAAGACCTGTTCAGTGATGCTGGCGCTATGGCAAGGCTAAGGACTGACTGTCAGATGACGACCTGTTCAGTGGTGCCGGCACTATGGCTGGATTAAAGACATTTTGTCCTCCTAATCAAAGTCAATACATTACTTTTACTTAGATAAGTGACTGTGACACTGAAAGGATACAATTGTCTGACTGTAGACTACCGTATGCAGTATAGTATACAGTATTATGTGTTATTGCATATTTTGGCTTTATGATACATTATAATTTGGTACGTTTTGTTAATGATAATCTAACTTAACCACATGTAATCTAGCCTAACCTAACGCAACTCAGCATAAATAATGTCAACCAAGAATTTTGCTGAAAACAGAGTGCAAGAAACGGGCTTAGGATTGAAGAGGACAGGGAATGTTCATCATTTGGGAATCAGAAAGCAAAAAAAATAACGTTAAACAATGTAATGGTATAGAAAACCGAGGTTGAAGAATGAGACGCTTTTACAGCATTTGAGACTCTTATTGAGGAAACGTTTCGCCAGCCAGTGGCTTCTTCAGTCCAATACAGAGAAGAATGGTGAAAGATGAGGAGAATGAGGTAATCAGTCCCTCAGCCTAGAGTTGTGTTCAGTCCATTATTGATGGAAAACATTGACTCCAGGCTGAGAGACCCATTACCTCATTCTTTTCCTCATCTTAAACCGATCTTCTCTGTATTAGACTGAAGAAGCAACTGACTGTAAAAGCGTCTCATTCTTCAACGTCGGTTTTCTATACCATTACATTGTTTAACGTTAATTTTCTGCTTTCTGATTCCCAAATGTTTCTGATTCCCAAATGAGGAACATTTTCAGCACAGTTAAGGATACACTGGTCAACAGATATTCTGGCTATGTGCTTTGTATAAAGTTGTCTTCCGTCAACGCAGGTGGAGTGACTACGGGTCTTGAAGCTTTTGATTCTCACAGAGCAGGGGATAGCCACTGACCGCAAGAAGCACCAAACGAGCAGCTACTGCTGGTGGCTTCCAGGCGTTGCAGCCAGAAGTTTGCCGTGTCTTTTCAACGTGAACTAACAAGCAGCTCTGTTGCATCTCTGTTGCCGAGATGCAACAGAGCCTGATGTTCCAGCGTTTGCGTGCATGTCCCCGAGGTAATTACACTTGTTTTCTTTTCTGCTCGTCATTCTGTGCTCTAAGGGGGATCGAGGAATCTGGCCAATTGCTGCTGGCAATTCCCTGTACTACCTCGTTGCTAGGGCAACCGTGAAAATGGCCTCGATGTGGCTATCTAAATAATACAACACTTCCAGATGAGGGAAAATGAGCCGAAAATTACTTCTGAATAATTAATCACGAAGCGGTATTAAGTCCTCCTAGAATGCAACTGCTTCCTGCACCAGCCTTGTGAATTGATGTTCCCCACAGAGTTGTGTTTGGAGAGAGAGAGTCGCAGCTCCTGGCCCCGGATTTTAAACTACAATAGCTACAAATGCAGTATAATGCAATCCTTTATTGACTACGTTTCACCCTCTGTGTCGTAGAAACGTAGTCAGTAAAGCATCGCATTGTACTGGATTTGTATTTATTTTTCCATCGTGTCGGTATTTTATACCATTTATCGCCGGCATTATTGCTTATTGGCCTCATAAGTCCTATCATACCCACTCTGACCCACAAGTGTCTAAAACTAGTAACTTTTCACACCTTTCATAATAGATGTCTTAAAATACCGGAAACCAACATTATTCATCACAATATTGAAATATATAAAGTTTCTGATTTACCCAACATTTAGGTAGACTGATTTCTTCTACTTCCAAGTTTTCGATTTTATTTTTAAAAGACAAACATAATTTTAACAACCGTGAGTTAGAGTGCATATATGGATGGGTACAAATTTGTGTACATACGTGTGTGTGTGTGTGTGTGTGTGTGTGTGTGTGTGTGTGTGTGTGTGTGTGTGTGCGTGTGCGTGTGTGTGTGTGTGTTTATTTGTGATTACATACATATTAGCGTAAGAGGCAGGAGTGTGTTTTATAAATTGGTGTATGTGTGTGTGTGTGGTGTGTGTGTGGTGTGTGTGTGTGTGTGTGTGTGTGTGTGTTGTGTGTGCGTGTGTGTGTGTGTGTGTGGTGTGTGGTGGTGTGTGTGTGTGTGTGTGTGTATTTGTGATTACATACATATTAGCGTAAGAGGCAGTGAGTGTGTTTTATACATGTGTGTGTGTGTGTGTGTGTGTGTGTGTGTGTGTGTGTGTGTGTGTGTGTTAGTTACCATTTTGTCCTAGGCACATGTCGATTAGACACTAGGCCTGTTGTATATGAGTACTGTGTGTGTGTGTGTGTGTGTGTTGTGTGTGTGTGTGTGTGTGTGTGTGTGTGTGCTCATGTGCGCAGTTTTATGAGTGTATGAATGATGGTGAACCCACAAGCTTCGTTTACGGAAATGCGTAAGTGAGTGTAAAAACAAGTGTATGAGTAAGTTAAGTAAGTTTACTTAGGTACAAGTACATGTAAAAACACTTACACAATCTATCATACATATTAACGAATATGTAAATTACCCAGGATAACCCTAAAAGTCAGATAAAGTGACTTATTAACATTGTGAGCGGCGTTGTAACTGATCGTTTTGCAAATACATAAGACAAATAACAAAAAAAAAACACAAATTTTTAAATATTATTAAGTTATTACAAAAAACATTCCAAATGCATTAAGCTGTTTTTAAGCACAAAAAAAACTTAATTTAATGTTGATAAATGTGTTAAATATAAAAGAACCCCCAAATTTTCCTGAGTGCCCAGGCCTTGGTGGTGAATGGAGGGTGCTTGGCTGGGTCTGGCTGCCCTAGGCTAGATGTCTTGGTGGGTGTTTTTACGGGACGAGTTTCTGTGGTCCCCCCCTGTAATTCCCCCCCCCTGGACTCTTACCGTAACCGCAAAACAAGGCCTCGTTCTATTGGCTAGATCAGGAGGGATACATGACCTGGGGGGGGCTGAGGCTGGAAGATATCCTAGGGAAGGAGGAAGGGGGCCTCCGGGGGGCCCCCGGATGGATTCCTGGAACCCCTGGACCTGGGAAAGGCGAGGATCCTTGGGGAAAATGGGGAAGGGAGAAAAACTGAAGGCGGACGATGGGGACTTTCCCGGACACGCGGACCTGGGATCGGGGATACTCATGGTTGTTGAGGGCAGCCCTTGGGGAAGTGGGGAAGGGAGAATATTGAAGGCGGACAGATGGACCTGGACACGCGGACCTGGGAGAGACGGAAAAGGGTACTCACTGGTTTGTTAAAGCGACCTTGGGTGTGAAGGTTGGTGTGTGGGGGAAAATGGGGGGAAGGGGGGAGTTTGGGCGTCACACAGGTGGACTCCTGGGGAAACCCCGGGGCCGGGGGGGGGGGTGCAAGGTTGGGGTGGGGGGAAGTGGGGGGAAGGGGGAGCCCTGGCCTTCGCACAGGTGAACTCCCGGAACCCCGGACCCGGGGGGGGGGGAAGGTTGGGGTGTGGGGGGGGAAATGGGGAAGGGGGGCAACCTGGCCTTCGCACAGGTGAACTCCTGGAAAAACGGGCCCGGGGGGGGTTTCAAGGTTGGGGGGGGGGGGGGGGGTAGTGGGGAAGGGGGAGCACTGGGGTCACACGGTGGACCCTGGAACCACCCCGGGGGGGGGTTGAGTGAAGGTTGGGGTGTGGGGGGGGAAGGGGGGGGAAGGGGGGGGGGGCACTTTGGTTCGACAGGTGAACTCCTGGAACCACGGACCCCGGGGGGGGGGCAAGGTTGGGGTGTGGGGGAAGTAGGGAAGGGGGAGCACCTGGCCTTCGCACAGGTGAACTCCTGGAACTATGGACCCGGGGGGGGCAAGGTTGGGGTGTGGGGTTAGTGGGGAAGGGGGAGCACCTGGCCTTCGCACAGGTGAACTCCTGGAACCACGGATCCGGGGAGGGTGTGTGCAAGGTTGGGGTGTGGGGGGTAGTGGGGAAGGGGGAGCACCTGGCGTCACACAGGTGGACTCCTGGAACCACGGACCCGGGGGGGGGAGTGCAAGGTTGGGGTGTGGGGGGGAAGTGGGGGAAGGTGGAGCACCTGGCCTTCGCCACAGGTAAACTCCTGGAAACCACGGACCCGGGGGGGTGCAAGGTTGGGGTGTGGGGGAAGTGGGGAAGGGGGAGCACCTGGCCTTCGCACAGGTGAACTCCTGGAACCACGGACCCGGGGGGGGGGTGTGCAAGGTTGGGGTGTGGGGGTAGTGGGGAAGGGGGAGCACCTGGCGTCACACAGGTGGACTCCTGGAACCACGGACCCGGGGGGGGAGTGCAAGGTTGGGGTGTGGGGGTAGTGGGGAAGGGGGAGCACCTGGCCTTCACACAGGTGGACTCCGAAAAAGGACACTCACTGGTTGTCGAGGCAGACCCTGGGGAAGTGGGGAAGGGAGGATGCCTGAGGGGACACAGGCGGACTCCTGGACACGCGGACCTGGGAGAGACGAAAAAGGACACTCACTGGTTGTCGAGGCAGACCCTGGGGAAGTGGGGAAGGGAGGATGCCTGAGGGGACACAGGCGGACTACTGGACACGCGGACCTGGGAGAGACGAAAAAGGACACTCACTGGTTGTCGAGGCAGACCCTGGGGAAGTGGGGAAGGGAGGATGCCTGAGGGGACACAGGCGGACTACTGGACACGCGGACCTGGGAGAGAGAAAAAGGACACTCACCGGCCGTCGAGGCAGACCCTGGGGAAGTGGGGAAGGGAGGATGCCTGAGGGGACACAGGCGGACTCCTGGACACGCGGACCTGGGAGAGACGAAAAAGGACACTCACCGGCCGTTGAGGCAGACCCTGGGGAAGTGGGGAAGGGAGGATGCCTGAGGGGACACAGGCGGACTCCTGGACACGCGGACCTGGGAGAGACGAAAAAGGACACTCACCGGCCGTCGAGGCAGACCCTGGGGAAGTGGGGAAGGGAGAATGCCTGAGGGGACGCAGGCGGACTCCTGGACACGGGGGACCTGGGAGAGACGAAAAAGGACACTCACCGGCCGTTGAGGCAGACCCTGGGGAAGTGGGGAAGGGAGGATGCCTGAGGGGACACAGGCGGACTCCGGGAAACACGCGGACCTGGGAGAGACGAAAAAGGACACTCACCGGCCGTTGAGGCAGACCTGGGGAAGTGGGGAAGGGAGGATGCTGAGGGGACGCAGGCGGACTCTGGACACGCGGACCTGGGAAAGACGAAAAAGGATACTCACCGGCCGTCGAGGCAGACCCTGGGGAAGTGGGGAAGGGAGAATGCCTGAGGGGACACAGGCGGACTCCTGGACACGCGGACCTGGGAAAGACGAAAAAGGATACTCACCGGCCGTCGAGACAGACCCTGGGGAAGTGGGGAAGTGGGGAAGTGAGAATGCCTGAGGGGACGCAGGCGGACTCCTGCACACGCGGACCTGGGAAAGACGAAAAAGGATACTCACCGGCCGTCGAGGCAGACCCTAGGGAAGTGGGGAAGGGAGAATGCCTGAGGGGACACATGCGGACTCCTGGACACGCGGACCTGGGAAAGACGAAAAAGGACACTCACCGGCCGCCGAGCTAGACCCTGGGGAAGTCTGGAAGGGAGAATGCCTGAGGGGACGCAGGCGGACTCCTGCACACGCGGACCTGGGAAAGACGAAAAAGGACACTCACCGGCCGCCGAGCTAGACCCTGGGGAAGTCTGGAAGGGAGAATGCCTGAAGGGACGCAGGCGGACTCCTGGACACGCGGACCTGGGAAAGACGAAAAAGGACACTCACCGGCCGCCGAGCCAGACACTGGGGAAGTGGGGAAGGGAGAATGCCTGAGGGGACGCAGGCGGACTCCTGGACACGCGGACCTGGTAAAGACGAAAAAGGATACTCACAGGCCGTCGAGGCAGACCCTGGTTTAAGGGCATGACCCTCAGGATGTTGTGTGTGGCATGACCACAGATAAACTACCTGATAATGTGAGGTGATGTTGAGGTGAATGTGTAAGTAAAGCAACAGGTGACTTACACAGGTAAGTAATGAACTACAGTTTTAGGTACCATAAAAATAATACACAATAACATATTGTAGGTGTAAGAGTGAACTGCAACTGAAAGTGTATTGTGGCATACAAGTGAAGGTTCAGTGCGTAGCCACACGGACCATCAAGGTTCAGTGCGTAGCCACACGGACCATCAAGGTTCAGTGCGTAGCCACACGGACCATCAAGGTTCAGTGCGTAGCCACACGGACCATCAAGGTTCAGTGCGTAGCCACACGGACCATCAAGGTTCAGTGCGTAGCCACACGGACCATCAAGGTTCAGTGCGTAGCCACACGGACCATCAAGGTTCAGTGCGTAGCCACACGGACCATCAAGGTTCATGCGTAGCCACACGGACCATCAAGGTTCAGTGCGTAGCCACAACGGACATCAAGGTTCAGTGCCCTAGCCACACGGACCATCAAGGTTCAGTGCGTAGCCACACGGACCATCAAGGTTCAGTGCGTAGCCAACGGACCATCAAAGGGTTCAGTGCGTAGCCCACAGGACCATCAAGGTTCAGTGCGTTTGCCACACGGACCATCAAGGTTCAGTGGTAGCCACACGGACCATTAAGGTTCAGTGCGTAGCCACACGGACCATAAGGTTCAGTGCGTAGCCACACGGACCATCAAGGTTCAGTGCGAGCCACAGGACCATTAAGGGTTTAGTGCGTAGCCACACGGACCATTTTAAAGGTTCAGTGTGTAGCCACTGGACCATTAAGGTTCAGTGCGTAGCCACACGGCCATCAAGGTTCAGTGCATGCCCCCACGGACCATCAAGGTTCAGTGCGTAGCCACACGGCCCATTAAGGTTCAGTGCGTCCCAAACGGACCATAAAGGTTCAGTGCGTAGCACACGGACATCAAGGGTTCAGTCTACCCACACGGCCTCGGTTCAGTGCGTAGCCCAGGACCTCAAGGTTCGTGCTAGCCCCCCGGACCATCAAGGTTCAGTGCGTCCCACAGGGACCATAAGGTTCAGTGGGGGTGCCCAGGACATCAAGGTTAGTGGTAGCCCACACGGACCCATCAAGGTTCAGTGGGTAGCCACACAAACCATCAGAATTCTTGTTTACAGTAATCATTTGTTTAATTTTACACTGATTTCTATAAAATTTAACAGCAAAACCTTTGAATTAAGGGGTTGAGAAGTACGTATAAACTAAATTTTGAGCTTGCACCTAAGTTTTACAGTGAAAGTAAAATAAAATTTTTAATTTGGAGAGCAGTTTCGAGTCCATTTAGGGCACGGTTTCTTGTTAAATTTTATCCTGTTGGATATTTTTTTTTAAATTTCTACGTGCAGAAGGGGGGCGAATGATTAATTTGTATAATGTTGGTAGAAATACCGAGAAAGTTGGTAAAAAGGGCAAGTGCAACTAAGAGACGTATTTTGCTTGTTAAAATTTATAAAAATAATTTAAGGGCACAGAGGGTTTTTTACGTTAGAACCCCCCAAAATGAAAAGGTCCATGGTATTTTGGTGGTGTTAGTAGTATAATAGTAACGTTTAAAAAGCAGGTGTAAGTCTTCGTTGCTATGTGATGGAGTCAAATGTTCTTAAAGGGGAAACCGTGCTAAAACTTAGAGAGGTGTATGTTTGTGGCATGCAAAATACGTAAACCCTTTTTTCGGCGCACGTAACACCCTCATTTACAGGCTATTCCCCCAAAACCAGCGAACCCGGTTGCAAGGTTGATGATGGGGCCCCCTCGTTCAATGTGACCCAGGTTTAGCCAAAAAGAAGATGGTTTTTGGAATCCAGAGGTTATGTGGGTACCCCTCTCCTGTTGCCCTTGTCATTCCCATTTAGAGCTGGTTTAAGCACGGTCTGCTATCTTGGGCTTCTATTTCTGCTTTGCTTACCCCGGGTGCACTTTATTATCTTGTACATAGTGTAATTGCTGTTAAAATTTGGTTTAAGGATATATAAGTCTAAACTTTTTTACTGTGTTTATTTTGCTCCCCTTACACCGGGGTAAAACAGGCCCTTTGAATCCGGGTTGTAATATGGGTAGCCTGCGAGAGCTGGAGCTGGGTTAGAGAAAACGGTTGGCTTAGGGTGAAGCTCGTAGCAGAAACATTGTGCAGTTTCTGTCTGGCATTGCTTTACAATTTGCGTGTCAGTTGTTACTAGCCTGTTGGTGTGGAGAATTTTGCGTAGCTTTCTTGTTGCGTATTCTGCAATCGTACGTGCTAGCGAAAAATTATGCCCTGACGAGTGACGTTGGTGCGACTTTTTTTCTTTGCTAACCTACCCAAATGTCCTACGCGTTGTTGGCAAATTGCTCGTTCCCTTGGCATTACATACAAAAACACCTTTACGCTGCGCAATGGTTCAGGGTTGCTGACAAATTATAGAAGAAAAGATGGACATCAGACTCCTCCTCTCGGGAGCTGGGGCAAAAATACTTGTTCTCGCAGGAGGAAGATGAAACACCTACGGAGCAAAAAAGGGCAGTAAGTGCAGCTGGGTTGTCTCAGGGTGAATCAGCGTCGTTGCATTGAGTGGGAAAAAAAAATTTGAGCAAAATAGGGAACAGAGGATTTGCAAAGGGAAGAATTTGATAGGGGAAAAAGGGAAAAGGGGGCATTTTCGCTTCTGTAATTTTTTTTAGTTTACAGAAAAAACATACATTT
>NW_026470115.1:0-12001 GCF_026875155.1 Cherax quadricarinatus | reverse complement strand
TGACCAAATAGATTGAAAGGACATAAGAGGACTGTAAGGGCCAACTGATGTAAATATTGTAACATATGAATATGAATGTTGTCGGCCCAGCTGCCGATGATAGGCAGGCTGAGAGTGTTGCCTCTTATTCCCGAAGTGTAAAAGGCACATTACACTGTTCTTCTCTGAGAGAAGAAAAGTCCAAGGGTGCTAACTCTCTGGCAGACTTTGAGGAAAGAGACGAGAGGCAGAGATGGAGCCCCAGAGAAATACAGACCAGATGATTGCCAATTTTAATGGTAACATCTAGAGGGTTTGCTATATCAACACCAGCAACCTGCAGAACAGGAGCTGGGTCAGGAGAATATTTACCACTCAGTTTCCTTACTTTTTTCCAGACTGCACTCACAGAGGAAGCAGAGGTGATGGTGGAAACATAATCTCCCCAGAAAGTGAGTTTAGCATCACGGATGACACAGCGAGTGATCGCACGCTTCTGCTTAAAATCAAGAAGTCTCTCAGTAGTTCTATTATACTGGTACCTGCCCCACATAGTGCGTTTCAAACATACTGCACGAGCACAAGCAGGAGACCACCAAGGCATGCATTTCTGAGAATGCCTGCCCAAGGCTTGGGGTATAGAATGAGAAGCTGTGGTTAAAACTAAGGATGAGAAGAGGTGTAAAAACTCATCAATAGAGGATGAACAAGGAGCCTCACTAAAAACAGATAGTTGTGAGTGAAGGTCCCAATTTGTCCAATCAAATTGCCAGCTTGGGTTACAAAAGGTGGTGAATATGAAGGGGAAGTAATTATGACTGGAAAATGATCACATTAAAATCGCCAAGTAACAGAAGTGGTGGCGGTAATGACGAAACAAGAAAGGCAATATCCAGAATAGATAATGCAGGAGAAGGAGAGAGATACAAAGAACAAAGTGTATACCACCTATGCAGGTGGATATGGGCTGCTGTGTAATGCAGCTAAGTATGAACAAATAGCCGATGGTACGGCAGATCAGTGCATAGAAGAAGGGCACTTTCGTTAAAGGTCTCATCAGGAAAAGAATCTGAAGAATACAATAAATTATAGCCTGAGATGGGATAGATAACAGCAGAGTGTAGTTTTGGTTCTCGTAAGCAAACACCAACAGAGGAAAATTGGGAAAGCAACGTCTGAAGCTCACCCCGATTACCCCTGAGGCCGCATATATTCCACTGCAAATAGGCCATGATTGACAACGATAAAGATACTAGAAATCCACAGGTAAGGATACTTATGGACTAGAGGGGTTAGGAAAGTGCATATGCTGTGGCAGCGGAAAACGTTAAAGCAGCGAAGGAATGGTGCACTGTTAAGAAAGGAGATGTGCAGATGGAGAAGAGGAAAGAGAAGGAACAGAGGGTGGATCAGTGTCCATTGATGGTTTGGTCTCTGCAATATATTACGAGATTGCTTCAAGTGTTTCGGAGTTCAGAGACGTCGTATGGGAGACAACATTGGAGATGGAAGGAGGAGGAGTTTGAGTAAAGATCGAAACTGTAATATACTGTACAAAGGTAGAGGGGGCGAAAGGGTGGAGGGAACTGGAGAAGTGTGGGAGGGACAGAAGAGGTAGAAACCTGGGAGGTGCAGAAGAGGAAGAAACTTGGGAGGGGGACAGGGAAGGAAGGCACAGTGCAAGGAGGAGGATGAACCTCCAAACTTGTAACAGAGCCAGTGAAAGGGGAAGACCCAGATACAGAGACCGGGAAGATAAAATGTGGAGGTGGATGAAGGGAATGATTGGTTAAAGGAGATTTTTTGGACTTCTGAGAAGTAGAGGGACGATTGGGGGGAGGTGTCTTATGATGTCTTGTTGATACCGGGGTTTGTGAGGGAGAACACAAAGTGAGAACAGACTGAGGTGTTGAAGTAGGGATGTCTGAGCATAGGACAGCAAAAGAATTAGATACAGGAGTGACTATGGGACTGGCAACCGCAGAAGAGGTTGCAGAAGATGGGACCCCAGAATTGGGGGGACGTTTTGAAACATGAGAATAAGAAACACAGGGTAGTCTCCCTTGGAGGCAGAGATGAGAAACTGCCATAGTGTAAGTGAGACCTTCTGCCTCTTTGAGGCAATGAATTTCCCGCTCATTTAAGTACACCTGGGAACGGCGAGAGTATGAAGGGTGAGCCTCATGACAATTAAGGCAAGAGGGAGGTCGACTGCAAGACGTATTAGAATGGTCTACCCTGTTGCAGTGTAGGGATCACCTTCCTAACTTGTAACCAATGTCCTGCTACATAAACAGAGGATGGTAGTTCACGGCTGTCAAAAGTTAAATGAGCCCGCGGGCAGGAACATAAGTGCCTACCTTGAGAATTGGGAGATCTTGGAGTTCCAGTTCTTCGAGAATGTCATTGCCACATGTCTGGAAATTCTGTTGGACTATGGTATGGGGCAGAATAACTGTACCACTACAAGAATTGAGGGAATGATGTTTTTTGATAGTGATAGGAATAGTATGGATATGTGAAAGAATAGAAAGATTATGAGCTTGGGTAGAATTCTGGACTCTGATGATGCACATACCACTCTCAAGAGCATGAAATTAAATATCTCTACCAACATGGTGTAGGAGTGCGTTGCTAATACAGTGGACCCCCGGTTAACGATATTTTTTCACTCCAGAAGTATGTTCAGGTGCCAGTACTGACCGAATTTGTTCCCATAAGAAATA
The DNA here is from genome assembly GCF_026875155.1 of Cherax quadricarinatus. Taxonomy (NCBI): domain Eukaryota; kingdom Metazoa; phylum Arthropoda; class Malacostraca; order Decapoda; family Parastacidae; genus Cherax; species Cherax quadricarinatus. Next base: position 9,296 of record NW_026470115.1, on the reverse strand, counting down.
TTGTGAAGTAGATTAGTCCATTTCAGACCCCCAAACATACACGTACAAACGCACTTACATAAATACACTTACATAATTGGTCACATTCGGAGGTAATCATTATGCGGGGGTCCACTGTACTATGGTCAGAAAGATAGGAAGTAGAAGAAGTCCATCTTAAAGAAAAGAATTTAGTCCATTGTGTGATCCAAAACTGAGTGTGGAGAGGGAGTGCATGATATGTCGGTCTTTTCCGAGTAGAATGAGAAGGAAATGAAGTAACATCATCAGGAGATTGTCGTTGGCATTTAGAAGTAGGACCAGAGTTGGTCTGATGTGGGATGGGCTGGCGATTCGAAAATCACCGCATCGTAAAGGGAGAGGCAGGAAGCATAGTCAAAGGAGAGCGGAGGTCAGACAAATCGAAGGAGTCAGTCGAAACACCAGCACCTGAAGCGGGTGATGAAAGACCACCAGCAAGAGGTACAGGAGCCTAGGAGTGTCCAAAGAGTGGTCAAAAGATGAGGCGAGGTCAGAACAGGGTGCAGTAACAATAAGGGGCCCCGGGGTTAGTGGGGTCATGAATTTGGGACTCCATGGTTAGGTTACTCTTTCTTTTTGTTTTTAAGAAAAGAAAGAAGAAAAGAAAATAAAAATAAAAAAAGAATAAAAAAAGGGGGGACCAGGAGGGATAGTTCCTAGGAGGAATGAAAGGGCCAGAAATCTCCCTCCACACCCAAGAGGACCTCAGCACCGCAAGTAGCACAGATGCAGCATGGAAACCCATGATATACCCTACCCTTCATGCCAGTAAACCAGCAATCCAGGATAGCAACCTCACATCTGCTGAGCTACCTTGGTGGACAAAAGAGAGGGTAGCCGGATATCCTCCACAAAGCATATCTCCTTCGGCCACCACCCCCGGAATCCGAAAGGTAGCTTCCAGAGATACACTTGTTGCCTGAAAGACACCCAAAGCCACCTCAGGGATACCGGAGAGGGATCAGGGCATCCCCAGGTGATCCAGATTGCACAGCAAACTACGTCACCGCCAAGAACCTCAACGGAATGGGATGGACCCCGGAACCCTTTCCTCTACCTAGGAAACTAGTGCACCTGTGGGAAAAATCCCAAAGGCCAAAAAGGGAAGGGCAAAAGGGAGGGGTGGGGAGAATGAGGAGGAAGAAGAAAGGTATAAAAAGGGGAGGATGGGGAGGATAGGATAGGGAAAGGGGGATTGGGGGGGTAGTTAGGTTCGGTCTGAGGAAGGAGACCGACAGGTCTAATTCCTCAGACCAAGAGCCTCTTCACCACTCCAAGGAGCCCTCCTTGAAGAGGAAGGGCATTAGAAGTGTCCGAAGAGTGGTCATAAAAGAGGCAGGGTCAGAACTGGGTGCGATATCATGGATTGCAGTTCATGGATTGGGACTACAAGGTTAGATCACTTCTTTCTGTTTAGTAAACAATGAAAGAAGGAAAGAAATAAAGGGGGGGAGGAAACATGGAGGAATAACTCCTTGGAGGCAAAAAGGGCTGTAAATGCCCCTCCACGCCAAGAGAACTAAGCACTGCAAGTAGTGCAGATGCGGCATGGAACCGTGCCATTCCCTACCCTTCATGCCAGTAAACCAGCAATTCAGGATAGCAACCTCACATCTACTGAGCCATCTAGGTGGACAAAAGAGAGGGCAGCTGGGACACCTGCCACAAAGCATACCTCCTTTGGCTATCACCCCCTGGAATCTGACAGGCAGCCTCCAGAGATACACTCGTCACCCAAAAGACACCCAAAGCCCCCCTAGGAGACCGGAGAGAGATTGGGACATTCCCAGGTGATCTAGATTCCATGGCAATCTACACCACTGCCAAGAACCTAATGGAATGGGATGGACCCTGGTGTTCTACCCACACCTAGATTGCCTGTGGGAAGAATCCCATAAAAGAACACTACCTGTTTATAAATTCAAGTCTCTTCTCAAAGATCACTTACTCACCCAAAACCAAATAATACTGAATAACTGAACCTTATAAATTGTATATCTTAAATGTTTCTCACAATTATATCACATAAATGTTAAACCTAAAACCCAATCTAACTTTATTATTTTTTAAATACACTACCTAACAGAATACTCCATTCTACTGAATGTACAAAATGCATACAACCATATGACCTGTCTTTGTAATACTCACTTGTGCTTTATAGTAATCTGTTTACATTAAAGTTTTATCACTGATATCATCATTGCTTAGTTAATCTTAAGTTAATTTTAAGCCAGCCCGTAATGCTATGCATAGTATAAGTGGCTTTGGCATGCTGCTCTTATCTGTATTTTTTGTACCTCTGTATGTGTGCTCAAATTTCTAAAATAAATAAATAAATAAATAATAAATAAATAATTAGGTGGAAAAGAGGAAAGGAATAGAGGAGGGATGGGGAGGAGGTGGAAAGGGAAAAAGGGAGGATGGGATAGGGAAGGGGCATTGGAGGGTAATTAGGCTCAGTCTGAAGGAGATCAAAAGGTCTAATTCCTCAAACCAAGAGCCTCTTCACCACCAAGGAGCCCCCCTTGAAGAGGTTCTAGTGAGTACAGGTTTAGGAACTTCAAGCATTCCCGGTAATTGATATGGTTTATCGCAGCAAAGTGAAAAGTAATGTGAAGGACCTGGGAGTGATAATGTCAGAGGATCCCCCTTCAAAGACCACAACAATCTATCTACTGCATCTATTAAGAAAATGATGGGATGGAAAATGAGAACCTTCAAAACTAGGGACACCAACCCTTATGTTTGATTCTTTTCAAATTGCTTGTTCTCTCTAGGCTCGAATACTGCTGTACACTAAGTGTACTGGTGCTGCCTAGTTTACCTATTTGTACTGGTGCTGCCTGTTTCCTTAGTGTACTGGTGCTGCCTAGTTTACCTTAGTGTACTTGTGCTGCCTAGTTTATTTTAAAAGTACTTGTGCTGCCTAGTTTACCTTGGTGTACTGGTTGTGGAAAATAATTTCCCAAAATTATGCTGTATAAATAAACCTGATTAAAAGTGAAATTTTAAGAAGTGAACCAACAGGGAAGCTCTGCGCCTGTGCTGATGAGGGGGGGGAAAAGGGGCCCGCCATGTTTTGAATTGTGCCAAGACAAAGTTAGTGAAAATTGGAAGAATTTTCGTCATTTCTAGAGGTTATATTGGGCTTAAACCTCTGAAATAGGACCAAAATTGTTGGAATTGCAGTCCGCATAACGTGAGAATTCAGGCAACTGGATAGGACTCCTTTAATTAGATGAAAACGGATTTTAAACCCCCAGCTAAGTCATGTCTATATATTTAGTTATAGTTCTGGCCAGTATTATATTTATAAATTTAGACAGGGGGTTCTGTATATGACACACAGTAATCTCCACACTAATTGGTGAGTGTTTGATTTATAAATTCTCCTTCTGTTAAAAAATGTGTTATGTAATCATTTATCAATCTTAATATACATTCCCCATGTTTATATTAAGTTTACCATCATTCATGGTAATGTATATTTCATTTGCAATTACTATAGGTCTAGAGCAACTTGTGGTATGAAAGTCGTAGGTATTGAAGCGGGACATTTTTTGAGACCTAGGTGTCCTAAAAAATTTCCTACTTGTTATGTAACTTAGATAAATAAAATCAGGCGGCTGGGCAATTTTTGGACAATTCCAACAATTTCGGCTCCTATTTGAGAGGTTTAAGCCCAATTAACCTCTAGAGCGATGAAAATTCTTCTGATTTCACTGAGTTTTTCTTGGCTCATTCAAAAATGTGGCGACCCTGGTTCCAACAACGTTCTCTCTGTCACAGGTTCAATTTTCTATTTACAAATTAATTTTTATTAACTACAATATAGGCCATCAATTAATATAAAAAACTGTATTTTCAGAAAATTTCATGTTTTCCACACTGTGGCCGGGTGGAGTTCGTTGCTAAATGACTCAAATTGCTCATTTGGCAATGGTGGAGGACCTGGGTACATATAGGATCTGGTATCCACACGGTGACATATTACACAAGATATAATCACCCTTTTTACACTTTGCCATCCTTGTGGAATCAGAAAGTTTCCATAATACAATTTAAGGTATCTTACCACACCATGCATTATAATTTTATGGGCATTTAAAATAATTAAATTTTTTAGATGATGAGTTTTGGGCAGTAAGATAGGGTGTTTAGCATAATCACCCAATTCAGCATTTTGTAAACTACCTCTGCACCTAATTACATTGTTCTCTTAAATTAAGCCCCAATTTCTATTACCTGGAGTTTACCTGGAGAGAGTTCCGGGGGTCAACGCCCCCGCGGCCCGGTCTGAGACCAGGCCTCCTGGTGGATCAGAGCCTGATCAACCAGGCTGTTGCTGCTGGCTGCACGCAAACCAACATACGAGCCACAGCCCGGCTGATCCGGAACTGACTTTAGGTGCTTGTCCAGTGCCAGCTTGAAGACTGCCAGGGGTCTGTTGGTAATCCCCTTATGTGTGCTGGGAGGCAGTTGAACAGTCTCGGGCCCCTGACACTTATTGTATGGTCTCTTAACGTGCTAGTGACACCCCTGCTTTTCATTGGGGGGATGGTGCATCGTCTGCCAAGTCTTTTGCTTTCGTAGTGGGTGATTTTCGTGTGCAAGTTCGGTACTAGTCCCTCTAGGATTTTCCAGGTGTATATAATCATGTATCTCTCCCTCCTGCGTTCCAGGGAATACAGGTTTAGGAACCTCAAGCGCTCCCAATAATTGAGGTGTTTTATCTCCGTTATGCGCGCGTGAAAGTTCTCTGTACATTTTCTAGGTCGGCAATTTCACCTGCCTTGAAAGGTGCTGTTTGTGTGCAGCAATATTCCAGCCTAGATAGAACAAGTGACCTGAAGAGTGTCATCATGGGCTTGGGCCTCCCTAGTTTTGAAGGTTCTCATTATCCATCCTGTCATTTTTCTAGCAGATGCGATTGATACAGTGTTATGGTCCTTGGAGGTGAGATCCTCCGACATGATCACTCCCAGGTCTTTGACGTTGGTGTTTCGCTCTATTTTGTGGCCAGAATTTGTTTGTACTCTGATGAAGATTTAATTTCCTCATGTTTACCATATCTGAGTAATTGAAATTTCTCATCGTTGAAACTTCATATTGTTTTCTGCAGCCCACTGAAAGATTTGGTTGATGTCTGCCTGAGCTTTGCAGTGTCTGCAATGGAAGACACTGTCATGCAGATTCGGGTGTCATCTGCAAAGGAAGACACGGTGCTGTGGCTGACATCCTTGTCTATGTCGGATATAAGGATGAGGAACAAGATGGGAGCGAGTAACTGTGCCTTGTGGAACAGAGCTTTTCACCGTAGCTGCCTCGGACTTTACTCTGTTGACGACTACTCTCTGTGTTCTGTTAGTGAGGAAATTATAGATCCATCGACCGACTTTTCTGTTATTCCTTTAGCACGCATTTTGTGCGCTATTACGCCATGGTCACACTTGTCGAAGGCTTTTGCAAAGTCTGTATATATTACATCTGCATTCTTTTTGTCTTCTAGTGCATTTAGGACCTTGTCGTAGTGGTCCAATAGTTGAGACAGACAGGAGCGACCTGTTCTAAACCCATGTTGCCCTGGGTTGTGTAACTGATGGGTTTCTAGATGCGTGGTGATCTTGCTTCTTAGGAACCTTTCACAATTTTTCTTTCCATTATCAATTTAATCTCATTTCCATAGATTACTTCTTGTACCCTCTTTATCCAATATTCAAGAGGATGTAAAAACTTATATGAGATATTCATTTTGTTTAGAAATTAAACACCAACTTAGTTACATGATTAGTTTGGGTAAAGAAGAATACCTATTTATATAAATGGCTAAGGAAGGAGAAACTATTGGAGCGGTGGTCACAGTAATTTCAACAGGAGCAATATACACCTTTTGTACAGGCCAATTAGCTTTATTTACAAACCAACTCGGTCCTTTAAACCACAATACAGTGTCTACAAATTTAGCATGAGTTAAACCTCGAGACAAGAAATCAGCTGGATTCTCCTCACCAGGTATATGATTAAATGTTAACATATGCTGACCCAAACTATTATACTTCTCTTGCATCTGATTAATTTCAGCGACTCTGTTTTGTATGTACACAATTTTACTGTTTCCATTACGAATCCATTGTAAGGATACCTCATTAACAAACTAAATACAGTGTCGATAATATTTATCTCCTGCAACTTATTTCTTATATAATTAGCTAATTTGACACCTACATAAATGGCTGTTAGAGAGAAATAACACTATTACACTGAAGGTAAGCAACTGCTCCATACACCAATTTTAACCCGTAAACGGTCCAAACGTACATATAAGTTTTTTCAACATTTGAAAGTATGTAAAAAAAGTATTTCTTCTTTTTGTTTTTCTACATTTGAAAATGTGTCAAAAAACTTTGATCTACTTTTTTTTTTGTTATATTTAAAAATATGTAAAAAAAAAAACTTAGATCAACTTTTGTAGCACTACACATGTGAATGTAGATCTGCTTGGACTGTTTACGGGTTAAAGCATCACAAAAATGTGGAGTATATTTTTCCGATCTGGATTGGCACCTGGCATGGGAACTCCAACATTGGATTTTTTTCATAATCACCAATTAATTCATCCCACTTGTTAATGAATTCCTAAGGCAGAGTTTCATCCCAAGCATATTTAAGCTTCCATGCCTCTTGTATTTCTAATTTCCCTCTTATAGTAAGAGGTGACACTAAGCCTAGTGGATCAAAACATTTGGAAACTTCAACAAGTAGAACTCTCTTAGTTAATTTATTGAGAATATTTAAATTATTAGGTTTTACCATTAACAAATCTCTCTCAGTATCCCAAGTTAATCCCAATACATTACTACATTTTGGTACTTCATCTCCAGGGTAATCTTTACATATTTTGTCCTTTAATTTGGATGAATTAATATTCCATTCCCTCAGAGGCATAGTTGCACTTTGCATTATTTTATCCAGCCTCTCCTTAAGTCATTAACAGATCCTCTTCAGTTGATGTCACACCCAGGAAATTGTCCACATAAAATTGTTTTCTCATTACTTTACTCAATGGACTTCCCGTTACTCAGTTCACAGAGCTGAGCCTTTAATTGTCCATATGCCATTCTGTAATTAGTGGGCAATTCTGGATGTTTCGTCTCCACGGAAGTCATACCCAGTATTGTCCAGATTCAAATTTTACATCTCTCAGGTACTGTTCCTGAGTAAAAGAATCATCTGGACTTTCTTCATTTACATTTATTCCAATGCTGTCTAATTCCCACAATTTATGCAGTGCCTCAACACCATCCGCTATTGAAGAATTATACTGTGACACGATTCATGAGTAAGACACAAAGGACAGTATTTATATTTTCCTCTAGTCATGCATTATTATTATGAGGAATCCTACCATACATTACATGGCCTCCTGCAGTCTTTATCCTTTACAAAGGGGGCAAAATTTGTCTCTACCTACCAAAATATTTTTGGGGCCCTACATAATCCCATTTACCCCTGGGGGTGCAAAATTTTACATTTGTGAAAGTTTTTCTGTGCTTTACTAAGCCCTACGTGATATTTTCTTGGGAAGTCTTTAAATTTTCTGATTAACACCTTTTTCTCTTTGCCCCCCTGCATAAACAGTGTATACTTTGAGCCCTTTTATTGGGGAAAAAAACCAGATAATTTAAGTTGTAAGTCCCCCCTTTTGTCTTCCATCCCATAAGACATTTATGTTTAATGAAAGACTTTGGGGACCCTTGTCTAATAAGCATTAATTTTTATTTATCCCCTTTTTATCAAAAATTTTTTACCTGTAACACAGGTGGGGCTACTTCAGCAAAACCATCTTATTAACATTAGCACAATTTTTACTTAGCACTGTTTGTCAGGATTGCCCCAACATTATTTATTTAAACTCACATATGGCCCTTCCCCAAATACTTTGTGTCTTCCTTTGGACATTGAAAAGTTTTTTAATTTGGCATGACAACCCTTTTACATTGGAACCTAAACCCCTGTACATTTTCAAGTTCCCCCACTTTAAACTTATCATTCCATGAATGTATGCATTCAATTTTTAAGAAATAAGTACCGCAGAAGAGACAATCCTTTTTTTTCTGTTTCTTATTAACGGGGTCCCTTTAGGGGGGTACTTTTTTCTTCAACCTGTGGAAAAATCATATTTTGTTTCCTCTACTAGATAGTCCTTCAAAACTCTTTTTAGAAATAAATTTTTGTTTTTTTAATTTTGGGAACAATTTTTCCCTTTGAAATTTGACAATACCTCAATTTATTATGGTTGCATCTTAAAAGAGTTTGGTTTGGGTGGTCTGCAACGAACAATTTAAATTTTTGTAGACCCAGCCTTATTTCCTCAACCAAAATAACCTTTTTGATACTTTTCAAGACAATTCAAGTTCTTTCAGCAAATTTTTTTTGTACAATGGCATCATTAACAATCTGATTCATCAGATTTTATTTATTACGAAAGTTTTTGAAGTGCTCCCCAATTTAACCTAAACGCTGTAAACCTTGAAAAGGGGATCTGGAATTTTAAATTTAAAAATGAATTCACTAGATCCAACCTACTTTGTTCTATATTACCATAAGTAACTATCAATAAGTCAAATGCTTCCTGTAAGAGCCTCTCATTGGGAAAAACTTGTAACATGTGAGCATCTCCTTTATCTGGCCTTTGAGGTAAAAAATTAGAACACATGGGACATGAAAATATAAAGGCAGAACTGAAAGGGAAACAAGAGTGAATGTAGGCAAGAGAGAAGGGGAGAGCAAATAGGGGGAGCGAACAAATAATGTCTATTATATCGGACCATTCATAAATGGGGGATTACTGAGATTGTGGGAAAACCCCATAGTACGAAGGCAATGGGGTATGGCATCAGAGAAGGGTGGAAAATTCACCGTGGGCCAACAAATTTGTTTAAAAGTTATTTTAATAATTGTTTTAGCAAAATTTCAGAGGGGACAATTGGCCAGGGACTGGGCTCCAAAGTTTTGATCGAGCAAATTACGAGGGATGAACTCACAATTTTTAAGGGAATGAACTCACAATTTACAAAGGAATGAACTCACAAAACAAAGGGGTTTAACTCCAGTAAGTCTGGCACAATCAGCAAGTTACAAAAGGTATTTAAAGTTTCAGAGGGATAATGGGGCCCGGATGGGGCCCCCCAAAATTTTGATAGCTGAACTAGTACAAAGGTAAAGAGCTCCAAGTTACAAAGGGAAAAATTCTTAGAAGGTTACTTTCGTTT
>NW_026470114.1:0-14387 GCF_026875155.1 Cherax quadricarinatus | reverse complement strand
GGGGTGGGGAAAAAACTCACCTGGCTACTGCAGGGAGACGGGAAAGGGGAAAAAAGATTTTCCCCCTTCCCCCATTTTTCCCGGGGTCTCCCTTTCAACCAGTATTTTCCTTCTCTCCCAGGAGTCCACCCAATATTCCCCCCCTTCCCCCCTTCCCCAAGGTCTCTCCTTTTTCCCGGGTCCATGTGTCCGGAGTCCCCGTGTCCCCTCAGATTTTCCCCTCCCTTCTCCACTTTCCGGGGTCTCCTTTAGAAACCAGCTCCCCTTTTTTCCCAGGAGCCCCCTCGGATATTCCCCCCCCCCTTTCCCCCTTCCCAAAGGGTGCTCTCGCTTATCCAGGCCCATGTGCCCCGGGAGTCCATCCTGCCCCCTCAATGTTCCCCCCTTCCCCATTTCCCCCGGGGGTCGCCTTAGAACCACATCTCCTTTTTTCCCGGGAGCCCGCCTCGGATATTTCCCCCTTCCCATACCCCCCCCCCAAGGGTCTCTCGCCTTTCCCGGGTCCATGTGCCCGGGAGCCCATCCTGCCCCCTTCACCACTTTTCCCCGGGTCCCTTAGCAACCATACCCCTTTTTTTCCCCGGGAGTCCCCTGGGATTTCCCCCCCCTTCCCCACTTTCCCCAAGGTACTCTCCCCCCTTTTCCCCAGGTCCATTTTCCCGGGGACCCATCCGGCCCCTTTCAATGTTCCCCCTTCCCCATTTTCCCCGGGGTCGCCTTAAAAAACCAGCTTTCCCTTTTTTCCCCGGGAGTCCCCTGGAACCCCCCCCCCCTTCCCTTCCCCATTTCCCCAGGTCCCTCCCCCTTTCCCCAGGTCCTGGTCCAGTCCTCCGGGTCCCCTAAAATTGTTCCCCCCCCCCCCATTTCCCAGCGTCTCCCCTTGAACCCAGTACTCCTCTTTCCCCAGGAGTCCCCCTCAGATATTCCCCCCCCCCCCCCACTTCCCCAATGTACTCTCGCCTTTCCCAGTCATGTGTCCAGGAGTCCATCCGTGTCCTCCCTCAGATGTTCTCCCTTCCCCACTTTCCCAGGTCTTCCTAAGCAACACAGTATCTCCTTCCTTTCCCTGATTCGCCTCAAGATATTCCCCCCCTTCCCTTCCCCACTTCCCCAAGGTGCTCACGCCTTTCGCCCAGGTCCAATGTGTCCGGGAGTCCATCCGGTCCATCAGATGTCCGCCCTTCCCCACTTCCCATGGTCTGCCTTAGCGAACCATATCTCCTATTTCCCAGGGAACCGCCTCAATAATCGCCACCCCTTCCTTTCCCCACTTCCCCAAGTGGCTCATCGCCTTTCCCAGTCAATTTGTCCCGGGAGTCCATCCCCGTGTCCAGTCCAGATGTTCTCCCTTCCCCACTTTCCCACGGTCGCCTTAGCAACCAGTACTCCTTCTTTCCCAGAGTCCCGCCTCAGATATTCCCCCGCCTTCCCTTCCCCACTTCTTCAAGTGCTCTCGCCTTACCCAGTCCATTGGTCCGGAAGTCCATCCATGTCCCCTCAGATGTTCCGTCCCTTCCCCACTTTCCCAGGTTCTGCCTAGCACCCAGTATCTCCTTCTTCCTGAGTCCGCCCCAGAGATTCCCCCCTTCCCTTCCCTCTCTTCCCCCAGGTGGCTCACGCCTTTCCCAGGTCCATGTGTCCGGAGTCCATCCTGTGTCCCCTCAGATGTTGTCCCTTCCACCCACTTTCCCTGGTCTGCCTTAGCAACCAGTATCTCCTTTCCCAGGTTTCCGCATAGATATTCCCCCCCTTCCCTTCCCCACTTTCCCAAGGTGCTATCGCCTTTCCCAGGTCCGATGTCTGGGAGTCCACATCCGTGTCCCCTCAGATGTTCTTCCCTTCCCAACTTTCCTCCCAGGTCTGCCTTAAGCACACAGTAACTCCTCTTTCCCAGAGTCCGCTTCGGATATTCCACCCCCATCATCACTTCCCCAAGGTGCTCTCCGCCAGTTCCCCAGTCATTGTGTCCGGAGTCCATCCTTGTCCCCTCAGATGACGCCCTTCCTCCTTTCCACGGTCCCTTAGCACCATATCTACCCTTCTTTCCCAGGAGTCCGCATCGGATATTCCCCCACTTCCCAAGGTGCTCTCGCTTTCCCAGGTCCATGTGTGCGGGTAGTCCAACCGAGTTCCCCTCAGTATCTCACCTTCACCGAATTTCAAGGGTCGGACTTAGGAACCAGCATCTCCTTCTTTCCCAGGAGTCTACCGCCTCGGTAATTCCCCTACATCCCTTCCCCACTTCTCCAAGGCTCTCCACTAGCCTTTCCCTGGTCATGTGTCCGGGAGTACCATCCGTGTCCCCACAGATGTTCTCTCCTCCCCACTTTCCCAGGTCTGCCTTAGCAACCACATCTCTATCTTTCCCAGTTGCCCGCCTCGGATATTCCCCACTTCCCTTCCCCGACTTTCCAAGGTCTCACCCCCTCACCTTTCCAGGTCCCATGTGTCCGGGAGTCCAACCGTGTCCCCTCAGATGTTCGCCCTTCCCCACTTTCCCAGGTCCTGCCATAGCAACCAGTAGTCTCCTTCTTTCCCAGGATCGCCTCGGTTAACCCCCCCTGTTCCCCACTTCCCAAGGCGCTCTCCGGCCTTTCCCAGGTCCATGTGGTCCGGAGTCCATAGCTGTCCCCCAGATGTTTCTCACCTACCCCACTTCTCCCAGGGTCTGGCCTGTATGCCCCAGCATCCTCTATCTTCAGAGAGTCCGCCCTCGAATATTCCCCACATCCCTTCCTCACTTCCCCAAGGTGCTCTCGCCGTTCCCCGGGTCCATGTGTCCCAGGAGTCCATGCGTGTCCCCTCAGATGTTTCTCCCTTCCCCGCTTTCCCAGGTCTGTGCCCTTGGCAACCCAGTATCTCCGTCTTTCCAGGAGTCCGCGCCTCGGATACCTTCCGCCCACATCCGCCAAGTTGCTCTCGCCTTTCCCAGGTCGCAAGTGTCCCGGATCCATCGTTCCCTTCAGAAGTTTCTCCCTTCCCCACTTTCCAGGGTCTGCCTGGCAAACAGCACTCCTTCTTTCCCATGAGATCCCCTGATATCCTTTCCACATCCCAAGGTGCTCTCGCCGTTCCCAGTCCATGTGTCCGGGAGCCCATCCTTGTCCTATCAGATGTTCTCCCTTCCCCACTTTCCAGGTCCTGCCTTGGCAACTCATATCTCCTTTCCCCAGAGTCCGCAGTACGAGATATCCCCCCCCCCACTTCCCCACTTCCCCAAGAGTTCTCATCGCCTTTCCCATGTCCCATGGGTCCAGGAGTCCATCGTGTTCCCCAATGTTCTCGTCTCTCTACATATCTCCGTCCTCCTTTGGACACTCAAAAAGCCTACTTCATATTGCTTCTTCACTCGACCAACTCTATAAAATCTCTCTGAAGGTAAGACTCCTCTCCTATTTGTCTACTGATCCATCCCTTCCTCCCCTCCCCACTTTTCCATGGTCTGCCTTAGCTAACCAGTATCTCCTTCTCTCCCAGGATTCCGCTCAGATCTTCCCCCCTATCCCCACTTCCCCAAGTCTCTCTCCTTCCCAGTCCATGTGTCCGGGAGTCATCCTGTCCCCTCAGATGTTCTCCTTCTCCACTTTCCCAGGTTCTGCTAGCATACCAGCATCCGTCCTTCTTTCCCAGAGCCCGCCTCGGTTATTCCCCCCCTTCCCTTCCCCACTTCCCCACGATCTCATCGCCTTAATCCAGGTTCATGTGTCCGGAGTCTCATCCGTGTCCACTCAATGTACTCGACTCCTTCCCCACTTTCCAGGGTCTGCCTTAGCACCACATCTCTTCTTCCCCAGGAGCCCCGCCTCGGATATTTCCCCCCCCCTTAACCATACCCCACTTCCCCAAGGGGCTCTCCCTCAGCCGCCTGTCCCAGGTCCATGTGTCCGGGAGTCCATCCGTGTCCCTTCACCACTTTTTCCAGTGTCTGCACTTACAACCAGTATCTCCTTCTTTCCCTTGATCCGCCATCGGATATTCCCACCCATTCCCCCATCTTCCCCAAGGTGCTCTCCCGCCTTTCCCAGTCCATGTTTCCGGAGTCCATACCGTGTCCCCTTCACCCACGTCCCCAGGTCTGCCTAAGCAACCAGCATCTCCTTCTTGCCCAATCCGCACTCTGATATCCCCCCGTCCCACCTTCCCACCACTTCCCCAAGGTGCTCTCGCCTTTCCCTGTCCATGTGTCCGGGAGTCCATCCGTGTCCCCTTCAGATGTCTCCCTTCCCCACTTCCCAGGGTCAGCCTTAGCAATCCAGTATCTCCTCATTCCCAGAGTCCCCTCAGAATATTCCCCCCCCCCTTTCCCCACTTCCCCAAGGTGCTCCTCGTCTTTCCCATTCCATGGTGTCCAGGTAGTCCATCCGTGTCCCCTCAGATGTTCTCTCCCTTCCTCCCACTTTACCCAGGGTCTGCCAGAGCAAACCAGTAACTCCTTCTTTCCAGGATCCGCCTCAGATATTTCCCCGCTACCCCCTTCCCCACTTCCCCAATGTGCTCTACCGACCTTTCCCAGGTCCATGTGTCCCTAGGAGTCCATCCGTGTCCCCTCAGAATGTTCTCTCTCCCTTCCCACTTTCCGCAGGGTCATCCTTTGCAATCAGTATCTCCAGAGTTTTGTCCCAGGAGTTCACCTGTGTGAAGCCAGGTGCTCACCACCTTCCAAGGGGGGGGGGCCCACTTCCCCCAACACCCCAACCATGCACTCTCCCCCCCGGTCCGTGGTTCCAGGAGTCACCTGTGTGAACGCCAGGTGCTGACCACCCCCCTTCCCACTACCACCCCCCACACCTCCAACCTTGCACCCCCCCCCCCCGGTTCCGTGTTCCAGGATTCACCTGTGCGAAGGCCAGGTGCTCCCCCTTTCCTTTGCCCATTCCCCACGATCCCCAACCTTGCAACCCCCCACGGTCCCGTGGTTCCAGGAGTCACACTGTGCATGGTCAGGGAGCTCCCCCTTCCCCAATTCCCTCCCCCACCCCCCAACCTTGAACTTACCCCGCCCCGGGTCCGTATTTCCAAGAGTTCACGCGTGCGAAGGCCAGGTGCTCCCCCTTCCCCATCCCACCAGCACCCCAACTTGCACCCCCCCGGTCCGTGGTTCCAGTTCACGCTGTGCGAAGGCCAGGTAGCTCCCCCTTCCCCCACACCAACTTGCACAATCCCCCCCGGGTCCGTGGTTCCAGAGTACCCCCGGTGTGACCGCCAGGTGCTCCCCCTTCCCCACTACCCCACACCCCCAATCTTGCCACCAACCCTCCCCCCGTCCGTGGTTCCCCAGAGTTCACCTGTGCAAGGCCAGTCGCCCCCCTTCCCCACTTCCCCCCACACGCGGCCCAACCTTTCACATCCCTCCCCCCGGGTCCGTGTTCCAGGAGTCCACCCTGTTTGACGCCAGGTGAGCTCTCCCGGTTCCCCAATTCCCCCACACACCCAACCTTGCCCCCCCCCGGGTCCGTGTTCGCAGTTCACCTGAGCGAAGGCCAGTGCTCCCACCCCTTCCCCCACACCGCCAACATTGCACTCCCCCCCCGGGATCGTGGTTTCCAGAAGTCCACCTGTGTGACCCAGGTGCTCCCTCTTCGCCACAACGCCCACACCCCAACCCTTGCAACACCCCCCCCCGGGTCCGTGGTTCCCAGGAGTTCACTCTGTGCGAAGGCCAGGTGCCTCCACCCCCGATCCACCACTTCTTCCCCCACACCCCAAACTTGCACCCTCTTCCCGTTTCCGTGGGCCAGGGTTTCACACTGTGCGAAGGCCAGGCGGCTCCCCTTCCCCACTTCCCCCACAACCCCAACCTTGCACTCCACACCCCCACCCGGGTCCGTGGGTTCCAGGATCACAGCTGTGGCGAAGGCCAGGTGCTCACCCCTTCCCCACTTCCCCCTTCGCCCCACAGCCCCAATAACCTTGCACTACACCCCAACCATCCTACCTCCCAGGGCCCTTGGTTTCAGGAGACCACCTTTGTGACGCCAGTGCTTCCCTTCCTCCACTACCCCCACTCCGGCCAACTTGCACAAACCCTTCCCCGGTCCGTTGTCCGGATTTCACCTGTGCGTAGGCCAGGTGCTACTTCCTATCCCCCATTCCCCCACACCCCAACCTTGGCACCCCCCCCCCCGGTGCCGTGGTTCCAGGAGTTCACTGCGAAGCCCAGCGTGCTCCCCTTTCCCCACTTCCCCCACACCCCAACCTTCCACTCTTCCCCCGCTCCCGGTTCCGTGGTATCCAGGAGTCCCAACTTTGACGCCAGGGGCTCCCCCGTTGCCCCACTAACCCCACACCCCAACCTTTGCACATGACGCTTTCCCAGGTCCATGTGTCCAAGGAATCCATCCGGTGGCTCCCCGGATGTCCTCCCCTTCCTCACTATCCCTTAGCTCTTCAGTCTCAGCCTTTCCAGGTATTTAATCCCGAAGTCAGCTCCAGCCACCCTCGCGTGATCTACCAGATGAAACGAAGTCTTTTCTATCTGGTCTACGGTAGAGACTGTCCAGGTGGGGTGGAATTTACAGGAGGGAACACACAGGAAACTGCGTCCTGTAGTTACACCACCAAGAAACGTCTAGACCGTAGGTCAGGCCAAGACGCAGCCAAGCTATCGTCCCGAGCGCCCACCAAGGCCTGGCCAACTCAGTGGAAAATTTGGGAGTTCAATTCTATATTTACACAATTCATCAACATTAAATATAGTTCTTTTTGTGCATAATAAGATGCATAAGTGCATTTGTAATGTTTTTTGTAATAACTGAACATAAGGAATTAAACTGTCGTGTTTTTATTTTGTTATTGTCTTATGTATTTGCAAACGATCAGTTACAAAGCGCCAGCTCACAATGTTAAAAATCAGCTTTATCTGACTTTTGGTTATCCTGGTAATTTACATATCCTTAATATGTATGATAGATTGTGTAAGTGTTTTTTACATGTACTTGTTACCTAAGTAAACTTACTTAACTTACACAAACACTTGTTTTTACACTTTTTTGCGCATTTCGTAAACGAAGCTTGTGTGCTCCAGCCGTCATTCATACACGTCGTAAAACGCGCACATGAGACACAACACACACACACACACGTACACATATACCAACAGGCCTAGTGTCTAATCGACATGTCCAACAAAAATGTAACTAACACACACACACACACACACACACACACATACACACATGTATAAAACACACTCACTGCCTCTTACTCTAATATGTATGTAATCACAAATACACCAACCACTCACACACACACACACACACACACACACGAATACACAACACACTACCCAACTCACACACGACACGACACACGTATTACACCAACATGTACCCGTCCAGATTAAGCACTCTAACTCACGCTTGTTAAAATTATGTTTGACTCTTTTAAAAATAAATTCGAAAACTTGGAATTAGAAAAACAATCAGTCTACTAAATGTTGGGTTAAATCAGAAACTTTATATAATTCAATTATTGTGCTGAAAAATGTCGTTTTCCGGTATTTTATAAGACATCAAATATGAAAAGGTGTGAAAAGTTACTAGTTTTTAGAACACTGTGGTCAGGTAAAGTTTACTAGTTTTAGACCACTTGTGGTCGTAAATTACTAGTTTGGAGGACACGTTGGGGTCAGGTTAAAGTTGCTAGTTTGAGACACTTGTGATCCAGGTAAAAGTTACTAGTTTGAGACACTAGTGGGTCAGGGAAAAGTTACTAGTTTTATACACTTTAGGGTCAATGTAGAAGTTTACTAGTTTTGAGGACACTTGTGGGTCCGTAATGTTAACTAGTTTGAGACACTTGTGGGTCAGGTAAAGTTACTATGTTTAGACACGTTGTTGTACAGGTAAAAGTTTACTTATGTTTGAGACACTTGTGGGTCAGGTAAAGGTTACTAGTTATTAGACACTTGTGGGTCAGGTAAAAGTTACAAGTTTTAGACACTTGTGTGTCAGGTAAAATTACTAGTTTTAGACACTTGTGGGTCAGGTAAAGTTACAAGTTTTAGACACTTGTGGGGTCATTAAAGTGCTAGTTTGAGACACTTTGGGTCAGATAGAAATTACTAGTGTAAGACACTTGTGAGGTCAGGTAAAGTTACTATTTTTAGACACTTGTGGTCAGTGTAAAGTTGCTAGTATGAGACACTTGTGGGTCAGGTAAAGTTACTAGTATAGACACTTGTGGTCAGGTAAAGTTATTAGTTTTAGATACTTGTGGGTCAGGTAAATTTGCTAGTTTGAGACACTTGTGGGTCAGGTACAGTTACTAGTTTTAGACCATGTGCGTCATGTAAAGCTTATTAGTTTTAGACACTAGTGGTCAGGGTAAAGTTACTAGTTTGAGACACTTTTGGGTCAGGTAAAGTTACATGAGTGTTTAGACACTGTGGGTCAGGTAAAGTTACAAGTTTGAGACACTTGTGGTTAGGTAAAGTTACAAGTTTTAGACACTTGATGGTCATTAAAAAGTTGCTAGTTTTGAGACACTTGTGGGTCAGGTAAAGTTACTAGGTTTAGGACACTTGTGGGTCAGGTAAAGTTGCCTAGTTTGCGACACTTGTGGGTCAGGTAAAGTAACTAGTTTTAATGACGACTTTGTGGTCGGTAAAAGTTGCTAGTTTTAGCACTTGTGGGTCAGGTAAAGTACTAGTTTGAAACAACTTTTGGGCGCGAGGTAAATTTACTGATTTTAGACACTTGTTGTCATGTAAATTTACTAGTTTTTAGACATGTGGGTCATGTAAAGTTAACTAGTTTATTTTTTTTTTAGACACTTTTTGGGTCAGGATAAAGTTACTAGGTTTGAGACACCTTGAGGGTCAGTAAATTTCATAGTTTGAGACACATTGTGGGTCAGTGTAAAGTTACTATTTTGAGACACTGTGGTCCAGGTAAAGTTACTAGTTTTAGACACTTGTGGTCATGTTAACGTCCTAGTTTTAGACACTTGTGGGTCAGGTAAGTTACTAGTTTGAGACACTTGTGGTCAGGTAAAGTTACTATTCTTGAGGACACTTGTGGGTCCGGTATAGTTACTAGTTTTTAGACAGGCTTGTGGTCATGTAAAGTTGACTGTTTTTTAGACACTGTGGTCAGGTAAAGTTCCTAGTATGAGACACTTGTGGGTCAGGTAAAAGTTACTAGTTTTGAGACACTTGGGGTCATGTAAAGTTACCTAGTCTGAGGACACTTGTGGTCAGGTAAAAGTTACTAGTTTTGAACCACTTGTGGGTCAGGAGTAAAGTTGCTATTTTGAGACACTTGTGGGTCAGGTAACAGATTTGCTAGTTTGAGACACTTGTGGGTCAGGTAAAAGTTACAAGTTTTGAGACACTTTGGGTCAGTAAAGTTACTAGTTTTATACACATTGTGGGGTCAGGTAAAGTTACAAGTGTATGAGACACTTGGGTCAGGTATGGTTACTAGTTGTAGACACTTTGTGGGTCAGTTAAAGTTACTAGTTTGAGACACTTGTGGTCTGTAAAGTTTTACTAGTTTTAGACACTTGTGGTCAGGAAAAGTTAGCTAGTTTTACGAACTTTTGGTCAGGTAAAGTTGCTGGATTGAGACAGCTTGTGGGTCATGTAAAGTTACTAGTTTTAGACACTTGTGGGTCAGGTAGATGTTGCTAGATATGAGACAACTTGTGGTCAGGTAAAGTGGCTGAGTTTGAGACACTTGTGGGTCAGAAAAGTTACTAGTTTGAGAGACACTTGTGGGTCAGTAAAGTTTCAATTTGAGACACTTGTGTGTCAGTAATGTTTACTAGTTTTGAACACTGTGGTCAAGGTAAAGATGCTATTATTGAGACACATTCTGGGTCAGGTAAAGTTACAGTTTGAGACACTTGAGTGTCGGTAAAGTTACTAGTTTTAGACACTTGTGGTAGGTAAAGTTTCAAGTTTAGTGACACTTGTGGGTCAGTTAAAGTTACTAGTTTGAACACTTGTGGTCAGGTAAAGTTACAAGTTTGAAGACAACTTGTGGTTCAGGTAATAACTAGTTTGAGACACTTGTGGTCGGTTAAAAGTTACTCAGTTCGAGACACCTTGTGGGCAGGTAAGTTACTTATTTTGAGACACGTTAGGTCAGGTAAAGTTGCTAGTTTGAGACACTTGTGTGGTCAGGTAAGTTACAAGTTTGAGACACTTGTGGTTCAGGTAAAGATACTATTTTGAGACACTTGTAGTCTGTAAAGTAACTAGTTTGATCACTAGTGGGGTCAGGTAAAGAAAGACATATATGAATTTATCTTTATGCAAGATATAATTATAGTAAAAATAATTTTAAAACAATTGTTAAACAAGTTGTCTTTATTCCATTTTCACTTCCCTCACCCTCCTCTAGACTATAAAAAACATTATCCACCACACACGACACACACACACACACACACCCCCACACACACACACAGACACACACACACACACACACAACAACCACGCGGCGCGCGCGGCTCGCGCTCCAGTGCTGTTTCAGGTATTTGTGACGACAGACGGAAGGAAATAGACTCCTGAGGTTCCCGTTTGTGCAGATGACGTGAAGTGATGAAAGAAATCACTCGATTCGAAAGACCAGTCAGAACTACAAAGGGATCTGACAGGCTGTCAGACCTGGTCCAGCAATTGGGCCCTGAGTTCAATCCCACCAAGTGCAAAGTCATGAGATTGGGGAATGGCAAAGAAAGGCCGCAGACGGAGTAAGCTAGGGGTCAGAGACCTACAAACATCACTCAAGGAAAAAGATCTTGGGGTGAGTATAACACCAGGCACATCTCCTGAAGCGCACATCAACCAAATACCTGCTGCACATATGGGGCGCCGAGCAAACCCAGAAGCAGCATTCCGACATCTTAAATAAGGAATCATTCAGGACCCTGTACACCGTGTATTGTTAGGCCATATTTGGAGTATGCGGCACTTCATGTTTGAAACCCACACCTAGCCTAGCACGTGAAAAACTAGATAAAGTGCAAAGGTTGCAACAAGACTAGTCCAGAAGCTAAGAGGTATGCCTACGAGGAGAGTTATAAGGAAATCAACGCTGACCGACACTGGCGGACAGGAGAGAAAATGGGGGACATGATAACGAGGATTGACAAAGGTGACAAATGCAGAAGTTCGCAGAGATTGGACACCAGTAACACGGGACACTGTTGGAAACAGAAGACACAGATTAATCACCGGGATGATAGGAAGTATTTCTACAAGCCACAGAGTAGTCAGTAATTGAATATTTTGGGAATCGAATGTAGTTGGAGGCAGGATCCATCCTAGCTTTAAAGCAGAAGGTATGATAAAGCACACGGCTCAGGGAGAGTGCCTATACGATCATGAAGAGTCGGGCCAGGAGCTCGAGGACTCGACCACCCGCAACCTCAACAAGAAGTACAACTAGGAGAGTACACTACACACACACACACACACACAACACCGACACACACACACACACCCACACACACACACAACACACACAAAACACACACTACACATATAAATAGATATATATAAATATATATATATATATATATATAAATATAATATTAATATATAATATATATATATTATATATATATTATATATATATATAAATATATATATAATATATATGGCAACACACAGTCGTACTGGCCAGTTGTGGCAAAACACAGTCCGTACTGGCCAGGTTGTGGCAACACTTCAGTCGTACCTGTCCAGTTGTGGCAAACCCACAGTCCGTACTGGCCAGTTGTGCAAGCATCACAGTCGTACTGGCCAGGTTGTGGCACCCTCCTTGGTACTGGTCCAGGTGTGCAACACACAGTCGTAGTGGCCAGGCTGTGGCAAACACAGCTGTCGTAACTTGGCCAGAATTGTGGCAACACACAGTCCGTACTGGCCAGTTTTTTGCGCAACACACAGTCGTACTGGTGGCCAGGTTGTGAGGCAACGCTCAGTCGTACTGGCCAGGTGGCAAACACAGTCGTTCTGGGCCAGGTTGTGGCAACACACAGTCGTTCTGGCCAGGTACCCCTTCCCCACTTTCCCAGGGTCTGCCTTAGCAACCAGTATCTCCTTCTTTCCCAGGAGTCCGCCTCAGATATTCCCCACTTCCCCAAGGTGCTCTCGCCTTTCCCAGGTCCATGTGTCCAGGAGTCCATCCGTGTCCCCTCAGATGTTCTCCCTTCCCCACTTTCCCAGGGTCTGCCTTAGCAACCAGTATCTCCTTCTTTCCCAGGAGTCCGCCTCAGATATTTCCCCCTCCCCCTTCCCCACTTCCCCAATGTGCTCTCGCCTTTCCCAGGTCCATGTGTCCAGGAGTCCATCCGTGTCCCCTCAGATTTTCTCCCTTCCCCACTTTCCCAGGGTCTGCCTTAGCAACCAGTATCTCCTTCTTTCCCAGGAGTCCGCCTCAGATATTCCCCCTCCCCCTTCCCCACTTCCCCAAGGTGCTCTCGCCTTTCCCAGGTCCATGTGTCCAGGAGTCCATCCGTGTCCCCTCAGATGTTCTCCCTTCCCCACTTTCCCAGGGTCTGCCTTTGCAACCAGTATCTCCAGTGTTTTGTCCCAGGAGTTCACCTGTGTGAAGGCCAGGTGCTCCCCCTTCCCCACTTCCCCACTTCCCCCACACCCCAACCTTGCACTCCCCCCCCCGGGTCCGTGGTTCCAGGAGTTCACCTGTGCGAAGGCCAGGTGCTCCCCCTTCCCCACTTCCCCCACACCCCAACCTTGCACACCCCCCCCCCCCGGGTCCGTGGTTCCAGGAGTCCACCTGTGTGACGCCAGGTGCTCCCCCTTCCCCACTACCCCCACACCCCAACCTTGCACCCCCCCCCGGGTCCGTGGTTCCAGGAGTTCACCTGTGCGAAGGCCAGGTGCTCCCCCTTCCCCACTTTCCCCACACCCCAACCTTGCCCACCCCCCCCCCGGGTCCGTGGTTCCAGGAGTTCACCTGTGCAAAGGCCAGGTGCTCCTCCTTCCCCACATCCCCCACACCCCAACCTTGCACTCCCCCCCCCGGGTCCGTGGTTCCAGGAGTCCACCTGTGTGACGCCAGGTGCTCCCCCTTCCCCACTACCCCCACACCCCAACCTTGCACCCCCCCGGGTCCGTGGTTCCAGGAGTTCACCTGTGCGAAGGCCAGGTGCTCCCCCTTCCCCACTTCCCCCACACCCCAACCTTGCACACCCCCCCCGGGTCCGTGGTTCCAGGAGTTCACCTGTGCGAAGGCCAGGTGCTCCCCCTTCTCCACTTAGCCCCCACACCCCAACCTTGCACTCCCCCCCCCGGGTCCGTGGTTCCAGGAGTTCACCTGTGCGAAGGCCAGGTGCTCCCCCTTCCCCACTTCCCCCACACCCCCACCTTGCACCCCCCCCCCCCCGGGTCCGTGGTTCCAGGAGTTCACCTGTGCGAAGGCCAGGTGCTCCCCCTTCCCCACTTCCCCCACACCCCAACCTTGCACCCCCCCCGGGTCCGTGGTTCCAGGAGTCCACCTGTGCGAAGGCCAGGTGCTCCCCCTTCCCCCACTTCCCCCACACCCCAACCTTGCACTCCCCCCCGGGTCCGTGGTTCCAGGAGTCCACCTGTGTGACGCCAGGTGCTCCCCCTTCCCCACTACCCCCACACCCCAACCTTGCACACACCCTCCCCGGGTCCGTGGTTCCAGGAGTTCACCTGTGCGAAGGCCAGGTGCTCCCCCTTCCCCACTTCCCCAACACCCCAACCTTGCACTCCCCCCCCCCCGGGTCCGTGGTTCCAGGAGTCCACCTGTGTGACGCCAGGTGCTCCCCCTTCCCCACTACCCCCACACCCCAACCTTGCACATGGAACTTTCCCAGGTCCATGTGTCCAGGTATCCATCCGTGGGCCCCCGGATTTCTCCCCTTCCTCACTTCCCTTAGGATATCTTCCAGTCTCAGCCTTCCCCAGGTTATTTATCCCGAAGTCAGCTCAGCCAGCCTCCGTGATCTAGCCAGATGAGAACGAGGCCTTGTTTAGCTGGTCTACGGTAGAGACTGTCCAGGTGAGTGGAATTACAGGAGGGAACACACAGATAACTGCGTCCTGTAATTACACCACCAAGACAGTCTAGATCGTAGGTCAGCCAGACGCAGCCAAGCTATCGTCCAGTTCGCCCACCAAGGCCTGGCCACTAAGTGAAAATTTGGGAGTTCTATTTATATTACACAATTCATCAACATTAAATATAAGTTTCTTTTTGTGCTTAATAAGCAGCTTAAGTGCATTTGTGAATGTTTTGTTGTAATAACTGTAATAAGTATTAAACTTCGTGTTTTATTTTGTTTATTTGTCTTATGTTTTTGGGAAACGATCGTTACAAGCGCCGCTCCAATGTTAAAAAAGCCCTTTATCAAATTTTTTGGGGTTATCCGGGGGTAATTTAATATTC
>NW_026470113.1:0-12126 GCF_026875155.1 Cherax quadricarinatus | reverse complement strand
CCTCCCCCTTTCTATTCAGTCCTTGCTGCCCTTTCCCTTTAAACAATATTTACCCGCTGATCCGTAACCTATTACTCATCCATCCCCTTTTGCCCTGTCCCTGTTTCCTTCCCTGCCCTGCGCCGCTGTATAGTCCTTGTGGCTTAGCGCTTCTTTTTGATTAATAATAATGTGAAAAATGAGGTAAATCATGGAACTGATGAGGGGAAAAAGGTGAGTGGTGCACTTAGGAGTTTGAGGAGACAAATAACTTTATCCATGAAAGCAAAGAGGGGAATGTATGAGAGTATAGTTATACCAATGCTCTTGTATGGGTGTGAGGCATGGGTTGTGAATGTTGCAACAAGGAGAAGGCTGGAGGCAGTGATGTTATGTCTGAGGGCAATGTGTGGTGTGAATATTATGCAGAGAATCCATAGTTTGAAGATTAGGAGGAGGTGAGGGATTACCAAAACTATTATCCAGTGGGCTGAGGATGGGTTGAGATGGTTTAGACATGCAGAGAGGCTGGAATGAAATAGAATGACTTTGAGAGTATATAAATCTGTAAGTAAAGGAAAGGCAGGGTAGGAGTCTGCCTAGGAAAGGTTGGAAGGGGTAAAGGAAGTTTTGTGTGCGAAGGGCTTGGATTTCCAACGAGCGTACTTGTGTTATATAGGAGCAAATGGAGACAAATGGTTTTCAGGACATGCCATGCTGTTGGAGTGTAAGCAAGGTAACATTTATGATGGGATTCAGGGAAACCAGCAGGCCGGACTTGATTCCTGGAGATGGGAAGTACAGTGTGTGCACTCTGAAGGAGGGGTGCTACTGATGCAGTTTTATAACTAGTGTAAGCATGCCTCTGGCAAGGCAGTGATGGAGTGAATGATGAAAGTTTTTCTTTTTCGGGCAACCCTGCCTTGGTGGGAAACGGCAGATATACCGTGCCTGCAGATGCCAAGGGATTGTATTTCTGTTTGCTAGGATTTATTGTAGCTGCATTCACTGCTGGTGCAGTGCACTACACATTACGTCATTTTGATGAAGTCATTGAATATAATGATGAATTTTTTATAAAATACATTGGTCTCTCGATAATCGTCGGGCTCGCTGGTCGTCCTTTTCGGAAATCGTCACGTTATTTTCGTCCAAACATTGGCTCGCAAATGGTCGGTTGACTCGCTAATCATCATTTGTCCTGGATGCATACCCACAGCTCTGAGCCGCTTCAGCCTCCCTTCCCAGCCAGTGTGCCATTGTTTACCAGTGAGCGACGGTCCCCTCACTTGTTCATACGAAATATTTCATAATATTCCATTCATTTTAGTGCTTGCAAATGCTAAATAAGTTACCATGGCTCCAAAGAAAGCTCCTAGTGCCAAGCCTTTGGTAAAGAAGGTGAGAAATACGATTGAATTTAAGAAAAACATCATTGAACAATATGAAAGTGGCGTACGTGTGGCTGAACTGGCCAGGATGTATAACAAACCCCATACAACCATATCTTCCATCATGGCAAAGAAAAAGGAAATCAGGGAAGCTGTTGTTGCTTGGAGAAAACTGTGCCCAGATTGTGTCTTCAAGAGGGATTTTGAAGGGTTTGTGGCTGACCCTGATGAGCCTATGCCAGTTGTGAAATCTATTGTGCCATTGGGGAGTTCCATGGGGTTGGATGTGAGTTTGGAGGATGTGGAAGAGTTGGTGGAGGACCACAACGAAGAGCTAACCACTGAGGAGCTGCAAGAGCTTCAGCAGGAACAGCAACAGATCTCAGCTCAGAATCTTGCTGCAGAAGAGGAGGAAGAGAAATGGAAGAAGGTGCCTTATTCAGAAATTAAGAAGATTTTTGAAATGTGGGGTAGGATGGAAAGATTTATGGAGAAGCATCACCCTGAGAAGGATGTTGCAGGCTATATCCCCTCAAGGAAGGCTCCTTGATGTTGGTGAGGGGCTCTTGATTTAGGGAATTGGATCTGTGCTCCAGTTCCCCGAATTAAGCCTGAATGCCTTCCACATCCCCCCCCCAGGCGCTGTATAATCTTCCGGGTTTAGCGCTTCCCCCTTGATTATAATAATAATAATGCAAGCTATATCGGCAACCTGTACAGTGACAGAGTCTTGGCCCATTTAAGGGAAGGTTTAAAGAGATGCCAGAAACAGAGCTCTCTGGACACTTTTTTTTGCTAGACAGGACTCCAGTGACTCTCAAGCTGGTCCTAGTGGCATTAAGAAACAGAGAAGGACTTGGTACCTGAGGTGTTGATGGAAGGGGATTCCCCTTTCCAACAGTAACTAATCCAATCTCTCTCCTCCTCCAGTCTTCCATACACTAAGAAGAATTGCCAATAAAGGTAAATATTATGCTGTTAATGTTTCATTCATCATGTCCCATTGTATTGTTTATGTACTACATCTATATTTCATGTAAAAAAATTTTTGTTTTAATACTTCTGGGTGTCAGGAATGGATTAACTGTATTTACATTATTTCTTATGGGGAAAATTTATTCGAAAATCGTCTATTTTGATAATCGTCACACTTCCAGGAACGGATTAATGAAGATAAATGAGGGACCACTGTATACTTAGGAAACTGGTATGAATAAGTGGATTGCACCAAAATGTTGCCAGATTTATGCATTATTTTTCTGTAACATTTTTTTTTGCTTTTTTTTCGATTTTTAAAAGAAAAAATCCATGTTGAAACCTCATCCCCTTGAGTCTTTGTCTCAGTTAGCTAAGAGGTCCTTAACATTACTGAGAACACTAAGATAATTAATTATATGGGTTATAAATGGGGCAATGCCCCTCCCTAGGGTAGGTAACAGCAGAACTTGCTTAGTGAATTACACCCTGTAAGCATAGCACCAGAAGCTAGTAACTCCTGCGACATACTGATGATAGTTACTAACATGTTAATTGTGTGAAAGTTCTATTTTCCTCCTTGTTCATGATCTTTCAAAAATAAAAAAAATAATATATGGGGAATAAATTACCTGCATGAAACCTCATTACATTCATACCAGTAATTTAATTAGAAGGCAACTAAGGTAACTATTATTTACCAATTATTATAACTCTGAGGCATGTAGGAATATTTTGAGACACCCTAGGTCACAAGGAGAATGTCTCCCTTCAATACCCACTACCCTCACACATTCCCACATCTACTCTTCAGTCATGGCTGAGTGGTTGAGGGGAGAGGATGCTTGTGTGTGTTGAGTGAGGTCCTAGGCCGTCTATCTCAGGACTGCTTATTTCACCCGACTAATAACTCATCATGTAACTCATATCATTGGATTGCAGCTGCATTGTTGCTAGAACTCTTTATGTGTGAGCTGTGACTAGTGATGTACCTAGTGAAACACGGAAGTGTTAGTTTAAAGTGGCTCTAGAAGGCCTACCTTCACTACCCCTCACCTGCCTCTTCCCCTCCTTCCTCGATTTGGAACTCAGCTATTTGCCTCTACTTATGGTCTAGAGGCGGATTTTGCCAGTCCACATAAGAGCTTGAATGCCCGTGTCAGTCCTCCTGCCAGCACTCGGTGATTTCTCCCTCACCCTTCTTACGAATGTGTCTCCTGTGGGCATCATAGAAACTTATACTGTTGAATCGCAGCTGCAGTGTTGTGAGAATTCTAGTGTGAGTTGTGAATCGTGATATACTTAGTGTAACACTGGAAATAGCATACTGTTTGATGCCTCTGCTGCCCCATGCCAGCTACCCCTCTTCCTTTCATTTGAACTCGGCCATTCGCCTCCATCAACGTGCAGTGTAGAAGCGTATTTTGCTGATCCGCTGGTACTCGAACCTCCAAGTTCCGCACGGCTAGTCGCCTCTGCCGACCTGAGAAATATGGATAAATCTCCCATCCTGCGTGAGTTGGTGACCCAGACCTGACTGAGGCCTGCCAGATGATTCCAACTGTGCCATTTGTACAAAATATGTTATATCTCTAACTGAGGAAGCTGTATCTGTTATTCTTCTATGCACTGAGTGTTTCTGGGATGAATGCTGCATAGTTGGAACGAAAGGGTGGTTAACAACAATTTAACGAGCACTGCAGTACCAGGTAACTCCTTTGGATACCAGAGACGGCTTTTTAACTGTAACATGCCAGAGGTTCATCTGTTACCATAGTAAGTTTGTGCTGATTTGTTTGTGCACAGAGTGAAAATTTGTCTGTTATCCCAAGACACGTGTGCTAGATGTGTTAAGTGCCACGGGTTTGGAGTAATTAACGAGTATTGTAGTGTTGGTAATTCTCGAGAAGACTGGCCCAGTGAATGACCTTGAAAGCGGCACTGCAACCCGCAGGCCCCTACACTTATATTGCCTGTGTCTAGTGAGGTGAATATCCTTTCCTTGTCCCTCCTATTCACCGGTATCCTTTAACTCATCGCCAGTGTGAAACTGCTGTGTCAGCTATGAGTATAGCTGATGTTGACGTAGATGATGGTGAAGGCAGATCTGAAACCTATTTTAGTAAACAGGCTCGGAAAAAGGAACGAGGCTTCCAGAGAAAACTTGCTGCAAGCAATGCAGGGGGGCGCACACCCTCTCGAAGCTGTCAGGTTTGATAGATTTTGCCACCAAAGTGGCTAGTTTATTGTGTACCCCATATCCATCCTGTGAACGGTAGCACAAGAGCATATGGATACACAAAAGGCCTAGGAACTAGGCCCCAAAAGGGTTAAAAGGTGTACATATGGGTTTTTATTTATCTACATATCTACAGTTCACTTATCTGTTATAAGCAAATTTAGGAAATTTGCTTAGTATATCTGGTATCTTATTTTCATTAATAAGATATCTTGACATGTCACTTACGTTATTATACTGTCTGTCTTTGTATTCCTCAGTAAGTGGACAATTAAGCACATAGTGTTCAAGACAGTGACCATATGCCTGATCACATAATTTGCATTTAGTCTGATCATCATCTGTGTCTCCCCCCAAACTGCCAGAAGTACTTGTAACCAAGCCTAAGCCTGGCCACTACAACATCAGTCTGTTCACATTGCAGGTTGCTCCATAAACATACTTATTTACGTTCATGTTGTCATAGTGGGTTATAGATGTACTCAGGCTTCTAACTGCATTCCTATAATTTTTTATTTTCAATATTTACTTCTTCCTAATATTATTCCTAATGTTAGACACACATTTACCAAAGTTATATTCTACATTCTCCTTCTGGGTACTCTTCTTGGCTAACATTTCAACTTTATCATGAAGTAATCCAATGTGTGATGGGATCCATAGCAATTGTTCATTAAATTCCTTTGTCCCTGACTTTGGAGTATCTCTACCTGGTTTCTCCAATGAGCATGTTGTTGGAGTCATTATATGAGTCAAGAGCATTCAGTGATGACATAGAATCATTAATGATGTTAGAGTCAAACTCAGTGTCATAGGTTAGCTTTAGTGCCATTAGGATTGCAAACAATTCAGTTTGCAGTGTAGACGCCCAGTTGTTAATTCTTATGTCTACCTCAACAAATTTTTTATCGTTCTTAACTAGGAAGGTGGCAACAAGAGCAGATGCAGCCCTGCCAGAAGACTCCTGTTTAGATCCATCAGTAGTGTATATAACTTGTGATAACTTATTACTACCAGCTAGGCGAGAATTTCTTCTTTAGCAGTTACTTTAACAAGTGATTTAAGGAAGGGATTACAAGCTTATCCGATGTTATCCTGACGCCAAATGACTTCGAACAGGCGATAAATGACATGCCTATGCACTCTGCCCCAGGGCCAGACTCATGGAACTCGTGTTCATCAAGAACTGCAAGAAGCCCCTATCACTAGCCTTTACCATCCTATGGAGAGGGAGCATGGACACGGGGGTCGCCCCACAGTTACTAAAAACGACAGACATAGCCCCTCCACAAAGGGGGCAGTAAAGCAACAGCAAAGAACTACAGACCGATAGCACTAACATCCCTTTCATAAAAATCTTTGAAAGGGTCCTTAAGAAGGTAGATCACCACCCATCTAGAAACCCATCATTTACACAACCCAGGGCAACATGGGTTTAGAAACGGGGTCGCTCCTGCCTGTCTCAACTATTGGATCACTACGACAAGGTCCTAGATGCACTAGAAGACAAAAAGAATGCAGATGTAATATATACAGACTTTGCAAAAGCCTTTGACAAGTGTGACCATGGCGTAATAGCGCACAAAATGGTGCTAAAGGAATAACAGGAAAAGTCGTCGATGGATCTATAATTTCCTCACTAACAGAACACAGAGTGTAGTAGTCAACAGAGTAAAGGGCCAAGGCAGCTACGGTGAAAAAGCTCTGTTCCCCAAGGCAAAAATACTCGCTCCCATCTTGTTCTCATCCTCATATCTGACTTTGACAAGGATGTCAGCCACAGCACCGTGTCTTCCTTTGCAGATGACACCCGAATCTGCATTACAGTGTCTTCCATTGCAGACACTGCAAGGCTCCAGGCGGACATCAACCAAATCTTTCAGTGGGCTGCAGAAAACAATATGAAGTTCAACGATGAGAAATTTCAATTACTCAGATATGGTAAACACGAGGAAATTAAATCTTCATCAGAGTACAAAACAAATTCGGCACAAAATAGAGCGTAACACCAACGTCAAAAGACCTGGAGTGATCATGTCGGAGGATCTCACCTTCAAGGACAATAACATTGTATCAATCGCATCTGCTAGAAAAATGACAGGATGGTATGAGAACCTTCAAAACTAGGGAGGCCAAGCCCATTGATGACACTCTTCAAGTCACTTGTTCTATCTAGGCTGGAATATTGCTGCACATAACAGCACCTTTCAAGGCAGGTGAAATTGCTGACTAGAAATGTACAGGAACCTTCACGGCGTGCATAACGGAGATAAAACTCCTCAATTAACTGGGAGTGCTTGAGGTTCTAAACCTGTATTCCCTGGAACGCAGGCAGGAGAGATACATGATTATATACACCTGGAAAATCCTAGAGGGACTAGTACTGAACTTCACACGAAAATCACTCACTACGAAAGCAAAAGACTTGGCAGACGATGCAACATCCCTCCGATGAAAAGCAGGGGTGTCCCTAGCACGTTAAGAGACCATACAATAAGTGTCAGGGGCCGAGAATGTTCAACTGCCTCCCAGCATACATAAGGGGGATTTCCAACAGACCCCTGGCACTGCACAAGCACCTAAAGTCGGTTCCTGACCTGCCGGGCTGTGGCTCGTACGTTGGTTTTGCGTGCAGCCAGCAGTAACATCCTGGTTGATCAGGCTCTGATCCACCAAGAGGCCTGGTCACAGACAGGACCGCGGGGGCGTTGACCTCCGGAACTCTCTCCAGGTAATGAGCTTCTTGGGAAGGACTTGCAGGTATGTGATGTTAAAGGAACACATCTTCCATGGAGGGGTGAAATGCTCTTATTGCCTACAGTGATACAGGTCATGCAGGTTATAAAAATTAATGCAATTGCACATTTTCACAATCCATTTAGATCTGTGTGTATTTACCTCTAGACACTTTGTAAGATTCATTGTGACAGTCTGGTTCATTTCTTAAACATTCTAATACCGAGTACAGTGTTAATCTCAACAATCCTATCACTGATACTAGAAATATCAAGCTCCTTCCTCATATTAAGAACGTTCGTAGATTTGGGGCACCCAAGAATAATTCTGAGAGCTTCATTTTGCATGAACTCCAAGGGTCGGAGAGAACTTCCTCTAGCTAATATCAACATGGGAGCAGCATAATCAATTAAGAACCTAACATAGGCTATGTACATCATTCTTACGATTCACACATTAGCAAATAGTTGGGGTTGTAGCCAGCAACAGCTTTGAGAGCATTTAACATTTCTTTACATTTCTTATTTGGTGTGGTATAGTGGATTTGTTAAAGGGTACATCTACACCAAGATATCTAAGTTTTAACGTAGCTAATGTTTTCACCCTGCAAATAGATGGGTGGGGGATGTCGTTTGCTTGTTAATTGACTAGACCTCATAATAATAATATGAGGTCTAATCAATTACAAATTGCTTGAACTTCATTAAGAATGGTACTCATCTTCTTATGCCCTTTTGTATGGATCATGATGTCATCAGCATAGCTTAAAGCTATGTGTTTAGGTGAGGCAGGTAGAACATTTAGAATAGCATTAATCAGAATATTGAATAGCATGGGGACTGAGAACTCCCTGCAGTGTACCTAGGGACATTTCTTTAGACTCGCTTCTAAAACCTTGGTAGAGGACAGAGGATACTCTATTTGACAGGTATCCTATTATCCAGCAGAGGAGGCTACCACCAATATTCATTTTGGCTAGTTCATGTAGTATAACGGTTCTGTTCGCGATATTAAATGCAGATTTTAGATCAAGAAAAGTGGTAAAACTAGTAGAGGTGTGTGCAGTGAGAAATACAGGTGGAAATACAGTTCTGCACACTTTTACCTTTCATGAACCCATAGAGGTAGGGGGAAAGTTGGTGTCTGATTCTGTGGTACAGTCTGTTAAGTATCATTCTTTCAAAAGTTTTACAAATACAACTGGTTAATGAAATCAGTCTAAATGTATCAGGCTGTTAGGGTTTAGGGATAGGCACAATGAGACTATTGGTCCAGGAAGTAGGAAGAACTCCTTCATTGTAACTAGTATTTTACAGTGCCAACAAAGGGTTATCAGGCACGTGCCTTAGAGTTCTGAGAATATCATAGGTTATATCATCCTCTCCAGGAGCAGTTGATCGACCTTTAGTTAATGCATTATCTAATTAATACTCGGTGAAGAGGCAGTCACTCTCATCAATATTTTGGCTCATAAAATTAATCAGTTTCAACATTTCTTCAGGTGCACTCTCTTAAGTTTTTTCTAATACGAGATGTAAGGTTTTCATGCCTGAATGTTTTGGACCAGTCATTTATGAGGTCATTTGCTTTTTCAGGAGGAAAGGGATGAGCAACATTGGAAGTCTTTTTCCTGGTTATTTTATTTATACCTTTCCAAGCCAAACTTAAAGAGGTAGATTTGTTTAATCTACTAACAAATTGTTCCCATTCCTGTTGCTTCAGTTCTTGCTTTCTATTCCTTGCATTTGTTAGTGCAGCTTGGAACGTTCTGAGCAGGTCTAGAATTCTACATTCACTGTATGGTTTACCAATCCTCCTAGCTGCATGTGTTAGATTTTGTAGTTGTGGATCATTACAGTATTTACATTGGTTTTTATTGTCATTCATAGTGGAAGGTTTATGTTTTCTTTTCCTATCCACTTGATGATTTAGTGGCAACTAAATCATCATTGAATTTTTTGTGTGCCAATGGGCTCGTAATTCTTATACCATTGACCCAATTGGTTAATAAAGTTTCATCTGTGGCCTGGGTTGAGAATAAGTTTCCTCCTTCTCTATTTAGCTCCTTGACTGCTGAAGATATGATAAGATTGACAGTTGTGAGTCTTGGGTAGTGATCAGCTAGTAGATCATCGACTGTGACAGATTCATGCATCGTATATGATGTATTAAATCCAAGGCACAGATCTATATTCCACCAGAGCTGGTAGATATTTTAGCCAGTTTTCTGTCAAACATTTTTGAAACATTAGTGGCAACGTTGCTGACTGGTAAAAGATGTAACTTGGAGGCTTTTCTTCAACTTGATTGGTGTTGGTCAGCGACGTTGCCACTAATGTTTCAAAAATGTTTGACAGAAAACTGAATAAAATATCTACCAGCTCTTCAACTACTATTAGGAACCTGATACAAAAACACAAGCATGATTCTGGCACAAGTGCAGGAATTTTACACTATACCATGTGGGGGGCGTGACAAAGTATATGTAGGGGAAACAGCCAGATCTCTGGACATTAGGATGCCGAACACAAAAATGCTTGCAGAAATGATGACCGCAAAAATGCAAGTGTTCAACATATGGACAACGTTGGGGACACCTCATGAAATTTTCAATGAAGCTAAATTAGTGAGTAAAGACGACGACTTAAGACGGAGAAAATGCATAGAAGCTGCACTAATCACTGTCAGTAACATTATAAAGCAAAAATCGGTAGTTACAGTATCTTAAAATTGTTAACAGGATATTACCCATTCTGGAAACTGCTGTGCTGTATAGTCCCTTGTGGCTTAGCGCTTCTTTTGATTATTTAATAATAATAATGGAAACTGCTGTTACATGATGTCAGGAGGTCCCCCTCTAGCCATCTGTCTCACCTCCTTAGTTCCACCACCACCACCACTGTTACAAAAAATGCTATTCTAAAGCTTAGAGATCTCCAGTGAACACTAGAAAGGACTGCCCTTCTAGCATCCAGCCTGTTACTGCGTTTTCGTAACAATTAGTCAGTATCCTTGTCCAATTATCCATTAGAATTCAATATGATTCAATAGTGCTTCAGGATTACAACTGGAAGGCTACTAACTAGAGAAATTAAAATTTAATAAATTTATTAAGTCTAGAGGTATATTATCAAATTAAATTAAATTAAATTAATCACAGTAATCAAAATAATATTACATCTCTCGAGTACATATTATTGTGCTGAAAGCACATATCACATTTATAATTCTTAAGTACTGTCTGGTACATTAACATTTAATAAGATATTAAAAATATGTACAAGTAAGTATGTATATGTAAGTGCTCTAAGTAGTTCTCTGTCTCACGACTCGACTAGACTTAAACAAGTGACTGACAAAGTCCTCACAAAAAACTAACTTCTTGACCGACTGGCAACCAGAACAGTCTGTTTGAACAATAAAAAGAATGCTAAGCCCAATAGCAATACAACAAGCAACTGCGAACAGAATCAGGATCAAGGAGATAATATAACGACACTAAGTAGGACAATCAGCAGATCCTCCACGAAAGTCATAAAACTCCTATAATACTGAACCTAAGTTCAGCATAAGTAAATCACCGACTGTGATGATAACAGATACCAGCACAACGATAAGTCAGAAGCTACAGCTCAGGACCTGAGATGCTCAAAGTGTCTATTGCGACACTCGACCTCAGTACAACGTCGAAAATCACTAAGTCTATACAAGGTTCTCCGGTCAGCAGTACATGACCTACCAATTTCCTATCGAGGTGTTCATTTCTGGACTATTTTGCTGCAATAGCTACCCACCTTCGCACCCGTTGGCAACAACGTTGGTCAACTCTGCTTGGTAACAAACTTCATTCTATTAAACCGAGGATAGGTTACTGGCTGTCTTCTTGTCATCAGTGCTGAGGTTGGGAGACCACTCTCTCCCGCCTTCGCATTGGCCACACTCGTCTAACTCATGGGTATCTCATGGAGAGGCACCCTGTTCCTCTCTGTGAGCAGTGTCAAGTTCCAGTATCGATTGCCACATTCTGTTAGACTGCCCTCTCTATCAACAAGCACGCAGAATTTACCTCCAACGTCGTCTTTGTTCTACTACTCTCTCTTTACCTTCCCTTCTTGCTGATGGACCCTCCTTTAATCCTGACTCTCTCGTTGACTTCTTGACAACGACTGATTTACTCCACAAACTCTGATGATACTTTTCGCACTCCCCTCAGCCCTTTCTAGTTCAGTCTCTTGCTGCCCTTTACCCCTTTCACCATCCACTACCCCGCTGTTATCCGTAACCTATTACTCATCCATCTCCCTTTTGCCACCTGATGCCCTCGCTTCCTTCCTGCCCTGCAGCGCTGTATAGTCCTTGTGGCTTAGCGCTTCTTTTTTTATTTAATAATAATAATATACAAGGTTCTGTGAACAGAGTTCTACAGAACTAACAAGAATAATGAGACAGACAATCTGTCCAACCACCAAGAGAGTCTAGACCAGACTGAATACTTCAGGTGAGGTGAGGACACCCCCCCCCCCCTCGATCACGTGATAGCTCCATGGGTCGCTGTCGCTGCCCAACAAGAAGCCGGCAGGGAAACAAGCAAAGAGCGATAATTACAGTAGTTAGACAATCAAGACTTGAACTGAGCACATATGTTACATCCTACCTAACAACATAACTACGTCAAATAACAATATAAAGCAATACATTTACAATTTAGCTATTATCGCAAATATAAGCAATATAAAATTAAATGAAAAGGTAATAATTATATATATACATAATAATCTTGCAACCCATTCGGGGTTGCAACACGCC
>NW_026470112.1:0-31434 GCF_026875155.1 Cherax quadricarinatus | reverse complement strand
TCATTAAGCGACTCAAATTTCATAGCACGTTTAGCCTTTCTAATCGCCTTTTTACTTCTCTTTTAAGCTGAACATATTGGTCAGTAAGGTTAACCTCTCCTCTTCTGATGCGCCTATAAATTCCCCTTTTCTCCCCTAATAGATGCTTTAGCCTCCTGTTAACCCATTTGGGATCGTTATTATTAGACCTAATTTCTCTCTGGGGAATGTATATACTCTGGGCACTGTGTACATTATTAAGAAAACAATCATAAAAGCAGATCCCTTCATATTCATAAGTATGATTATCGTCAATAAAATCATTAGCTAGATAACCCCAATCAAGATTAGACAGATGTTCCCTAAGTCCATTATAATCGGCAGAACGAAAATCGGGGATTTTTACTGTATTATCATTATTCTTGCATTCCCATTAATGCTAAAGGTGATGGATTTGTGATCACTTGCGCCAAGCTCTTCAGTGATCTCCACATTATTCACGAGTGTTTCCTTATTTGACAAGACTAGGTCTAGCAAATTATTACCCCCTGGTAGGTTCAGTTACACTCTGTTTCAGAAAACAGTCCTGAACTGTTTCCATGAAGTCACTGGACTCTAGATTACCTGTCAAAGAATTCCAGTCAATTTGGCTAAAGTTAAAGTCCCCTACTATGACTACGTTACTGTGTCCAGAAGCCCTAACAATTTCGTCCCAAAGAAGTCTCCCTCTATCGTGATCCAAGCCTGGAGAATTAGTTTTTCTTGACCCTCCACGAACTCTACCCAAACAGACTCTGTTACTGCTCCATCTATTTTTATACCTTTTTTTATGCAACAATTAATATTTTCTCGAACATACAATGCAACTCCTCCCCCCTTCCCATTACATCTATCCACATTGAATAACTTAAATCCCTGAATATTACACTCAGCAGTCATATCCCGACTCTTTAAATCATACCACGTTTCAGTTAATGCAATGATATCAAAGTTCCCAGCACATGCTACCAAACGTAGTTCATTAATTTTATTTCTTGCACTTCGACTGTTAGCATAAAATACCATCATATGTTTTTTCTTCTGCACATTTTTCCTATTCATCTTTGTTTTTACACAATTTCTGAAATTATAATTACCAGAGTTACTCCATGACGTTACTATTAAGATTCTTAATATCAGAGCATAAGTCAATATATCCATACCATTATTAATCATTCTAAACCCATACTCTAACTAATCCTAGTTTAAAGTCCTAACAACCCCCTCACTGAGTTAGCAAGAAAACCCACACCTGCCCTGGATAAGTGAACCCCATCCCTGGCATACATGTCATTTCGGCCATAGAAGTTGTCCCAGTTGTCAATGAATGGTACTGCATTATCCTTACAGTGTTTATCCAGCCAACAATTTAATACAATTGCTCTGGACAACCATTCATTACCAACACCTCTTCTTGGCAAAATGCCACATATAACAGGGCGCCCCCCCTTCTTCCTAATCATGTCTATAGCTGTCCTGAACTTTCTAACTAAATTCCTCACTTCTACGCTTGCCTACATCATTGCCTCCAGACACTGAGGCAAATAATAGGATTGATCCCATTACCGTTCATGATGTTGTCAAGCGGCTAACAATGTCCTCCATCCCAGCCCCAGGAAAGCATACCCTTTGTCTCCTACTCCTGTCCTTCAAGCAGAATGCCCTATCCATGTATCTAACCTGGCTATCCCCAACAACAACAATATTCTTACCTTCCTTGTTGTCGTTCGTCGTGACGATCCCAGTAGTAGACTCACATTCGTCGGGTAGCACCGAGAATGCGTTGGAGGTTTCCACGGGAGTTTCCACAGCAGTCTCTTTCTTCTTCATAGTTTCTGGCTTTCCATTCGTCTTCTTGATCGTCAACTTCGTCGTCCCTGCTGTCCAGCCACTGACCACGATCACCTTCTTGACCTGAGGACTCGAAACAGGAGGACTACTACGAATCCTCTTGTTTTCCTCGGTCAATCGCCGTATCTCCATCTTCGCTGCCCTCAATTCTTCCTTAAGTTGCTGGTAAAGTTGCTCGATGGAGGGCATCTTGGTTCAGTCCACGGGAGCAAACAAGACACTTCTTCACAGAGTTAAGTATAGGTCAGCACTCAAAGTACAGGTCACCACTCAAGAGCACACAAACAGGTCTTCACAGAGCTAAGTACACGTCACCACTGTCAATCAGTCAAAACGACATCTGTAATAAAGTTGGTAGAATTACCGACAATATGTAAAGTAAAAGGACACAAGTGCAACTAATGTGACATTTATTGTGGCAACGTTTCGCTCTCCAGGAGCTTTATCAAGCCATTATGTAATGGCTTGATAAAGCTCCTGGAGAGCAAAACGTTGCCACAATAAATGTCACATTAGTTGCACTTGTGTCCTTTTACAAAACGACATCTACCTAAAGCTACTCAAGAAACAACTCCCGCACCCCCTGACACCAATCAAACCCACCCCCCCCCCCCCCTCATATATTTGTCCAGTCTCTTCTTAAAGAGACTAAAGTCCTAGCCTCAATAACCCAACTAGGTAGACTGTTCCACTCATCAACTACCCTATTTCCAAACCAATACTTTCCTATGTCCTTTCTAAATCTAAACTTATCTAATTTAAATCCATTACTGCGGGTTCTCTCTTGGAGAGATATCCTCAAGACCTTATTAATATCCCCTTTATTAATACCTATCTTCCACTTTTACACTTCGATCAGGTCTCCCCTCATTCTTCGTCTAACAAGTGAATGTAACTTAAGAGTCTTCAATCTTTCTTCATAAGGAAGTTTCTAATGCTATGTATTAATTTAGTCATCCTACGCTGAATGTTTTCTAACTTATGTCCATTCTGTAATACGGAGACCAGAATTGAGCTGCATAACTAGGTGAGGCCTTACTAATGATGTTAAAGCTGCAGTATGACCTGGACTTCTGTTGCTTACACTTCTTGAAAATAAATCCCAGTAATCTATTTGCCTTATTACGTACCTTAGGCATTGCTGTCTTGGGTTTAAGGTTGCTGCCCCACCATAACCCCCAAGTCTTTTCGCAATCTGTGTGGCTAATTTTTCTACATCATTTAACTTATAAGTACTAGGGTTATGGCCACTCCCGAGCTTCAAACCCTTTTGCATTTATCTACATTAAACTGCATCTGCCACTTTTCTGACCAAAAAAGTTTGTTTAAATCCTCCTGAAGTTCCATAGCATCTACGTTTGAATCAATAATCCTACCTATCTTTGTGTCATCGGCGAATTTGCTCATATCACTAGTAATTCCCTCATCAAGATCATTGATATATATTATAAACAACAACGGGCCCAAAGACTGATCCCTGTGGAACACCACTTGTTACAGATCCCCACTCGGATTTAACCCCATTAATGGACACTCTCTGCTTCCTGTCTGTGAGCCATGACTCGATCCACGAGAGCACTTTTCCCCCAATGCCATGAGCTGCCACTTTCTTTAACAGTCTATGGTGCGGAACTCTATCAAAAGCCTTACTAAAATCTAAGTAAATAATATCAAATTCTTTATCGTGGTCAACAGCCTCAAAAACTTTACTGAAGAAAGTTAATAAATTAGTGAGAAAAGACCGGCCTCTCATGAATCCATGCTGAGTATCATTAATCAAGCTATGCTTATCGAGATGGCTTCTTATAATCTCAGCTATAATTGACTCTAGTAATTTGCCTACAATTGAGGTCAGGCTTATTGGGCGGTAATTTGACGGTAACGACTTGTCCCCTGCTTTAAAAATAGGAATTACATTAGCCATCTTCCACATATCAGACACTACACCTGTTTGAAGAGATAAATTAAAAATATTAGTTAATGGTTCACAGAGTTCCATTTTGCATTCCTTAAGAACCCTTGAAAAAACCTCATCAGGACCCGGCAACTTATTTTGCTTCAGTCTGTCTATCTGCTTCACAACCATTTCGCTAGTGACTGTGATGTTACATAATTTATCTTCTTCTGGCCCACTATAAAAAAAATATTGTTAGTGTCTTCCTGTGTAAAAACGGAGAGAAAATAATTATTTAAAATCGAGCACATTTCATTCTCTTTGTCAGTAAGATGCCCATAGTTATTTTTAAGGGGACCTATCTTATCTCTAACTTTTGTTCTATGGACCTGGAAAAAACTTTTTGGGTTAGTTTTAGAATCCCTAGCAACTTTAATTTCATAGTCCCTTTTAGCTTTTCTTATCCCCTTTTTAATGTCCCTCTTAATGTCAATATACTGATTCATAAGATGACCCTCACCTCTTTTGATACGCCTATAAATTCCTTTCTTATGCCCTAGTAGATATTTCAGCCTATTATTCATCCATTTTGGGTCATTTCTATTTGATCTAATTTCTTTATATGGGATAAACGTTCTTTGAGCAGCATGTATAGTGTTCAGAAAACTGTCATATTGATGCCTCTCTTCGTTACCCCAGTCAACAGATGATAAGTGTTCTCTAAGCCCATCGTAATCTGCTAAGCGAAAATCTGGGACAGTTACTGAGTTATCCCTACTATCATACTTCCATTCAATGCTAAATGTAATTGATTTGTGGTCGCTAGCACCCAGTTCCTCTGAAACTTATAAATTATTAACAAGGGATTCATTGTTTGCCAGAACTAAGTCAAGCAGGTTATTACCCCTTGTAGGTTCTGTCACAAACTGCTTCAAAAAACAATCCTGAACTACTTCTAAGAAGTCGTATGATTCTAAATTCCCAGTCAAGAAATTCCAATCAATATGACTAAAGTTAAAGTCTTCTAGAATTACTACATTATCGTGCCTTGTGGCCCTAACAATTTCCTCCCATAGTAGTCTCCCCTGGTCCCTATCTAAGTTTGGGGGACGGTATATCACACCTAAAATTAATTTTTCATGCCCCTCTGAAAATTCTATCCAGACTCTGTATGTGTTAATTCAGACTTAATACCCGTTTTTATGCAACAGTTCAAGCGGTCTCGGACATACAATGCCACCCCACCCCCCTTCCCGATACTTCTATCTACTTGGAACAATTTAAAACCCTGAATGTGACATTCTGCAGGCATGTCCCGACTTTTTGAATTAAACCACGTCTCAGTTAAGGCAAATACATCAGTGTTACCTGCACTAGCAACTAATCTCAACTCGTCCATCTTATTCCTAGCACTATGGCTATTAGCATAATAAGCAATGAAATACTCTCCTTTCTCTTTACCCTTCCTGCTCATTTCTGTTTTTCTACTAAACCTATTACTGTCCTTATCACCCAGTGTCACTGGCTTTTCAATATCTACCTCGTTCTGCTTATTACTAGTTCCCCTACAACTCATAATATTACTACACAGGGACTTCACTGTTTTCCTGCCAAAACCCATACCACTAACTATTCCTAGTTTAAAGTCCTAACAGCTCCCTCCACTGCAGTTACCAGTGCTCCCACCCCAGACCTAGATAAGTGAACCCCATCCCTGGCATACATGTCATTTCTGCCATAGAAGAGGTCCCAGTTGTCAATGAATGTTACCGCATTTTCCTTACAGTATTTGTCCAGCCAGCAATTGACACCAATTGCCCTGGACAACCATTCATTTCCAACTCCTCTCCTTGGCAAAATACCACATATGACAGGGTTCCCACCCTTCCTCCTAATTATTTCTATTGCTGACCTATACCTGCTAATCAGGTCTTCACTCCTACATCTGCCAACATCGTTGCCTCCAGCACTGAGACAGATAATAGGATTGCTCCCATTACCTCTCATGATGTCATCCAGACGGCTAACAATATCCTCCATCCCAGCCCCAAGAAAGCAAACTCTCTGTCTCCTACTCCAGTCCTTCAAGCAGAATGCCCTATCTATATACCAAACTTGGCTATCCCCATCAACAACAATATTCTTACCTTCCTTGGTGTCGTTCGTCGTGACGTTCCCAGTAGTCGACTCACATTTGTCGGGTAGCACTGAGAATGTATAAGATGTTTCCACAACAGTTTCCACGGCAGTCTCTTTCTTCTTCATCGTTTCTACCTTTCCATTCGTCTTCTTGATCGTCAACTTCGTTCCCTGCTGACCAGCCACTGACCAGTTTCCTTTCTTGACCTGAGGACTCAAAACAGGAGGACTACTACGAATCTTCTTGTTTTCCTCGGTCAGTCTCCGAATCTCCATCTTCGCCATCCTCAATTCTTCCTTAAGCTGTTGGTAAAGTTGCTCGATGGAGGGCATCTTGCTTCAATTCGTAGAGAGCGCGCAAACAGGTCTTCACAGAGCTAAGTACATGTCACCACTGAACAGAGCTAAGTACACGTCACCACTGAAGATTTGAATAGACTGATGCAGTGGTCGGAGAAGTGGCAGATGCAGTTTAATATAGACAAATGCAAAGTTCTAAACATTGGACAGGAAAATAACCATGCCACATATAAACTAAATAATGTAGATCTTAATATCACTGATTGCAAAAAGGATTTGGGAGTTCTGGTTAGCAGTAATCTAAAACCAAGACAACAGTGCATAAGTGTTCGCAATAAAGCAAACAGAATCCTTGGCTTCATATTAAGAAGCATAAATAATAGGAGTCCTCAGGTTGTTCAACTCTATATACCCTTGGTTAGGCCTCATTTGGATTATGCTGCACAGTTTTGGTCACC
This sequence comes from Cherax quadricarinatus, assembly GCF_026875155.1. Lineage (NCBI taxonomy): Eukaryota > Metazoa > Arthropoda > Malacostraca > Decapoda > Parastacidae > Cherax > Cherax quadricarinatus. The sequence continues at coordinate 24,774 of NW_026470112.1, read as the reverse complement.
GTATTACAGAATGGACATAAATGCTCTGGAAAACGTACAAAGAAGGATGACAAAGTTGATCCTATGTATCAGAAATCTTGATAAATTAGGCACATGTGCAACTCTTGGGTATCTTTATTGAGGAAACGTTTCGCCACACAGTGGCTTCATCAGTCCATACGTAGGAGAAACTTGAAGAATACCCAAGAGTTGCACATGTGTCTAATTTATCAACATGTCGGTTCTCTGAACCATTCATCTACAAACCTGTCAGACACTGCAACTTCTTGGGATCTTAATACTTAGGAATTCTTCGCTTGCCTAATTCTTGGGCACGACCTACTTCCACATTGAACAAATGTGACACCACCTATGACTGCTGCACCTCTCCTGTCATACGGTTTATAAGCTGCTTCTCCGCTCATATGCCGTATTCTACTCAAGATTGATGGACTGAACACATCGACTCAAGGTTGAGGGACTGATTACCTCATTCTCCTCCTGTTCTTCAAGTTTCTTCTACGTATGGACTGATGAAGCTACTGTGTGGCGAAACGTTTCCCCAATAAAGATACCCAAGAGTTGCACATGTGTCTAATTTATCAACATGTCGGTTCTCTGAACCATTCATCTACAAATCAGAAATCTTCCCTATGAGGATAGACTAAGGGCCCTGAATCTGCACTCTCTAGAAAGGCATAGAATTAGGGGGCATATGACTAAGGTGTATAAATGGAAAACAGGAATAAATAAAGGGGATGTAAATGGCATGCTAAAAATATCTAGCCTAGACAGGACTCGCAGCAATGGTTTTATGTTGGAAAAATTCAGATTCAGGAAGGATATAGGAAAGTACTGGTTTGGTAATAGAGTTGTGGATGAGTGGAACAATCTCCCAAGTACCGCCATAGAAGCTAAAACGTTGTGTAGTTTTCAAAATAGGTTAGATAAATACATGAGTGGGTGTGGGTGGGTGTGAGTTGGACCTGAGTAGCTTGTGCTACTAGGTCAGATGCCGTGCTCCTTCCTTAAGTGAATGTATCCTGACTTGACTAGGATGGTTGGGTCATTGGCTTAAGCCAGTAGGAGACTTGGACCTGCCTCGCATGAGCCAGTAGGCTTGCTGCAGTGTTCCTTCTTTCTTATGTTTTTATGTTCTTAAGTGTCAGGGTCCCAAGACAGTTCAACTGCCTCCCAGCATACATAAGAGGGATTACCAATAGACCCCTGACTGTCTTCAACAAGACGCTGGACAGGCACCTAAGTCAGTATCCGACCAGCCTGGCTGTGGTTCGTATGTTGGTTTACGTGCGGCCAACAGTAACAGCCTGGTTTATCAGGCCGTGATCCACCATGAGCCTGGTCACAGACCGGGCCGCGGGGGCGGCCACCCCCGGAGCTCTCCTGGTAAAACATTGCATCTTTATATTTGTGAACAAAAAAGTAATACCACGGTATGGAAATCTTATAATAATGGTCACCTTAGTGAGGGTGACCTTGATAACTAAGGTCTGGCCTGGTAACTAGTGTGGATGACCTTGATAACTAAGGTATGGCCTGGTAACTAGTGTGGGTAACCTTGATAACTAAGGTCTGGCCTGGTAACTAGTGTGGGTAACCTTGATAACAAGGTCTGGGCCTGGTAAACTAGTGTCGTGGGGTGACCTTGATAACTAAGTCTAGCCTGGTAACTAGTGTGGGTGGCCCTTGATAACTAAGGTCTGCCTGGTAATAGTGAGGGTGACTTGATAAAACTAAGGTCTGGCCCCTTGGTAAACTAGTGTGGGTGACCTTGATAACAAAGTCTGGGCTGGTAAAACTAGTTTGTGGGTTGGCTGGTAACTAAGTCTGGCCTGGTAAATGTGTGAGGGTGGACCTTGATAACAATAGGTATGCTGGTAACTAGTGTGGGTGACCTTGATAACTAAGGTCTGGCCTGGTAACTAGTGTGGGTGACCTTGATAACTAAGGTCTGGCCTGGTAACTAGTGTAGGTGACCTTGATAACTAAGGTTTCTTGGTTTGGTAATAGTATGGGTGACTGATAACTAATGTCTGGCCCTGGTTAAATAGTGTGGGTGACCTTTGACAACTATGGTCTGGCCTGCTAACTAGTGTGGAGTTGACCTTGATAAAACTAAGGTTCTGGCCTGGTGGTAACTAGTCTAGGTGACCTGATTACTAAGGTCTTGGGGGGGACCTGGTAAACTGTGTGGGGAGGACTTGATAAAATAAGGTCTGGTCTGGTAACTAGTGTGGGTGACCTTGATAACTAAGGTCTGGCCTGGTAACTAGTGTGGGTGACCTTGATAACTAAGGTCTGGCCTGGTAACTAGTGTGGGTGACCTTGATAACTAAGGTCTGGCCTGGTAACTAGTGTGGGTGACCTTGATAACAAAGGTCTGGCCTGGTAACTAGTGTGGGTGACCTTGATAACTAAGGTCTGGCCTGGTAACTAGTGTGGGTGACCTTGATAACTAAGGTCTGGCCAGGTAACTAGTGTGGGTGACCTTGATAACTAAGGTCTGGCCTGGAAACTAGTGTGGGTGACCTTGATAACAAAGGTCTGGCCTGGTAACTAGTGTGGGTGACCTTCATTACTAAGGTATGGCCTGATAACTAGTGTGGGTGACCTTGATAACTAAGGCTGGCCTGGTAACTAGTGTGGGTGACCTTGATAACTAAGGTCTGGCCTGGTAACTAGTGTGGGTGACCTTGATAACTAAGGTCTGGCCTGGTAACTAGTGTGGGTGACCTTGATAACTAAGGTCTGGCCTGGTAACTTGTGTGGGTGACCTTGATAAACTAAGTCTGCCTTGGTAAGTAGTTGTGGGGTGCCTTGATAATCTAGGTCTGGCCTGGTAGCTAGTGTGGGAGACCTTGATAACTAAGGTTTGGCCTGGTAACTAGTGTGGGTGACCTTGATAACTAAGATCTGGCCTAGTAAACTTAGTAGTGGGGGAACCTTGATACTAAGGTCTGGCATGGTTAACTAGTGTGGGTGACCTTGATAACACAAAGGTCTGGCCTGGTAACTAGTGTTGGTGACCTTGATAACACAAAGGTCTGGCAAGGTAACTAGTGTTGGTGACCTTGATAACAGAGGTCTGGCCTGGTAACTAGTGTGGGTGACGTTGATAACTAAGGTCTGGCCTGGTAACTAGTGTGGGTGACCTTGATAACAAACCGCTGCATGGTAACTGTAACTCACCTATTTGTTGGTTGCAGGGGGTCGAAGTCCTAGCTCCTGCCCCGCTCTTTCACTCGGTTTGCATACCAGGCATTCTTCCCCGCTCCATGAGTCTTTATTCTCAAAAGACTCCTCGTCTTAAAACTGTGTTATGGTCCTGCCTCCACTACGTTATTTTTAGGTATTCCATGCCTTACAACTCTGTATGACTGAAGAAATACTTCCTACTATCTCTCTGACTCATGTGTGTCTTCACTTCCAATTGTGGCCTGTGTTTCATAGTGTTCCTCTCTGGAATACATAGGATTCGCTTTTGTCGCCTCACTTTGTCTTGACTTCGCTTCTCAGCTCAGGTTTATGTACATATGAGTTTATTAATTTTTGTTTACTTCATGTCTCACCTGACCCTCTGTCCTCCAAGAGGTGGTAGAGTCGGTCTGGCGACGTTCTTCCATCTAATACTTTCCTCATTGGACATTCCCTTAGCTCCGGGAATAACCTTCTGTCGCAAAACCTTTGTACTCTTCTCTAGGTTTCTTGACGTGCTTTATCAGAAGTGGCGGTTCCAAACAGGTGTGGGTGACCTTGATATCAACAAGGTTAGGCCTGGTAATAGTGTTGGTGACCTATTAACACAAAGGTCTGCCCTGGTAAATGTGTGGGTGACTTGATAACACAAGGTCTGGCGCTGGTAAACTAGTGTTGGTGACCTTGATAACACAAAGGTCTGGCCTGGTAACTAGTGTGGGTGACCTTGATAACTAAGGTCTGGCCTGGTAACTAGTGTGGGTGACCTTGATAACACAAAGGTCTGGCCTGGTAACTAGTGTTGGTGACCTTGATAACAATTTAGATGGTCTGGCTACAGAATATTTGGTAATGTGATCTCGGTGTAACCCATGCTAACCAGAGGTCTGCCTGGTAAACTATGTGTGGTGGTTGACGTTGATAACTAAGGTCTGGCCTGTTCGGTAACGTAGTGTGGGTGACCTTGTAAACAAACGACTTGCCTGGTAAAACTAGTGTGGGTGGGACATTGATTCTCAACAAGTTCTGGCATGGGAACTAGTGTTGGTGGACTTGATAACACATAAGGTCTCGGCCCTGGTAACTAGTGTGGGTGACCTTGATAACACAAAGGTCTGGCCTGGTATCTTGGTGTGGAAACCTGATAAACAATGGGTCTGCCTGGTTAACTAGTTGTGGGTGACCTGATAACTAGGGTATCTGGCCTAGTAACTAGTGTGGGTGACCTTGATAACTAGGTCTGGCCTGGTAAAAACTTGTGTGAGTGACCTTGATAACTAAGGTCTGGCCTGGTAATAGTGGTGGGAGACCTTCGATAACAAGGTCTGCCTGGTACACTAGTGTGGGTGACCTGGATAACAAAGTCTGGCCTGGTAACTAGTGTTGGGGGTTTTGGGACTTGTATGAAAAAGGTTGGCTTGTAACTGCGTGTGGGTGACTTTGATAACAAGGTCTGGCCTGGTTAACTAGTGTGGGTGACCTGAGAACTTAAGAGTCTGGCTGAGTAACTATTGTGGGTGACCGTGATTCAAACTAAGGTCTGCCTGGTACTGTAGTAGTGGGTGACTGATAACAAGTCTGGCATGGTAACTAGTGTGGGTGACCGTGTTAACAAATGGTCTGGCCTTGGTAACTTTGTGGCGTGACTTGATAACTAAGTCTGAATGGTAACTAAGTGTGGTGTGACATTGATAACAAAGGTCTGCCTGGTAACTATTGTGGGTGACCTTGATACCAAGTCTGGACTGGTAACTGTGGGGGTGACCCTTGAATAAACTAAGGTCTGGCCTGGTAAATAGTGTGGGTGACCTTGATAAACTAAGGTCTGGCGTGGTAACTAGTGATGTGGGTGACCTTTGATAATCTAGGGTCTTGGCCTGGTAGTACTAGTGTTTGTGGCTTGATTACAAAGGTTCTGGCCTGGTAATATGTGTGGGTGACCTTGTTTAAACTAAGTTAGTCTGGCTTTGGACAATCTAGTGTGGGTGACCTGGTTTTAACAAAGGTTCTGGCTGGTATCTAGTGTAGGTGACCTTGAATAAGACAAAGGTATATGGCCTCTTGGGTAATAGTGTGAGTGACTCTTGAAACTTAGTCTGGACTGGTAATCTAGTGTGTGGGTGGCCATTGTTAGCATTAATTTCTGGCCTGAGTAACTAGTGTGGGTGATCTTGATAACTAAATCTGGCTCCTGGTAACTAGTGAGGGTGACCTTGGTAACTAAGGTCTGGGCCTGTGGATAATAGGCGTATGTGACCTTGATAACAAAGGTTGGCCTATTGGTTTATATAGTGTTCGGGTGACATTGATAATAAGTGGTCTGGCCTGGTGTATCTAGGTTTTAGTGGAGTGACCCTTGATATCTCAGAAGGCTACTTGGCATGGTAACTAGTGTGGGTACCTTGATAACTAAGGTCTGGCTGGTACGTGTGTGGGGACCTTGTTAACTAAGGTCTGGCCTGGTAACTAGTGTGGTTGTGACTTGATAACTAAGCTCTGGCCTACTGGTAACTATAGTCTAGGTGACTTTGATATACTAATGGTTACTGGCCTTAGGTATACTGTGTGCGGAGACCTTGATAAATAAGGGTCTGGCCTGCAGGGTATCTAGTTTGGGTGACCTTGATAACAAAGGTCTGGCTGGTAATAGTGTGGGTGATCCTAGATCACTCCAAGGTATGCGCCTGGTAATAGTGTATGAGCTGACCCATGATAAATAAGTCTGGCTTGGTAGATCTATGAGGTGTGGGTGACCTTGATAACTAAGGTTCTGGCTGGAAACTTGTGTGGGTGACCTTGATAACAAAGGTCTGGCTGGTAATAGTAGGGGGTGACCTTCATTACTATGGTAGGCCTTGATGACTAGTGGGGAGCTTGGACTCTTGATAAACTTAAGGCTGGCCTGTAACTAGTGTGGGTGACACTTGATAACTAAGGTCTGGCCTGGGATAATAGTGGTGGGTGACTTGATAATAAGGTCTGGCCTGGTAACTTGTGTGGTTGACCTTGATAACTAAGGTCTGGCCTGGTAACTAGTGTGGGTGACCTTGATAACTAAGGTCTGGCCTGGTAACTAGTGTGGGTGAATTTTCTCATTGATAAAATAAGGTTGGCTGGTAACATAGTGTAAGGTGAACTGATAACTAGGTTCTGGCCCTGGTACTTGTGTGGTTGACCTTGATAAATAAGGTCTGGCCTGGTAACTAGTGTTGTGGTGACCTTGATAACTAAGGTCTGGCCTGAGTATACTAGTTTGGGTGAACCTTGGATAAACTAAGGTTCTGCGCCTCGGTTAACTAGTGTGGGTGACCTTGATAATAGGTCTGGTCCTGGGTAAACTTGTGTGGGTGACATTGATAACTAAGGTCTGGCCTGGTAACTAGTGTGGGTGACCTTGATAACTAAGGTCTGGCCTGGTAACTAGTGTGGGTGACCTTGATAACTAAGGTCTGGCCTGGTAACTAGTGTGGGTGACCTTGATAACTAAGGTCTGGCCTGGTAACTAGTGTGGGTGAACTTGATATCTAATGTCTGCATGGTAACTAGTGTGGGTGACCTTGATATACAAAGGTCTGGCCTGAGTAAAACTAGTGTGGGGGTGACCTTGTATAACTAAGGTCTGCCGGGTAACTAGTGTGGGTGACCTTGATATCCAAAGGTCTCGGCTCCTGGTAAACTAGTGTGCACGAGTTGACATTTGTACTAAGGTCTGCTGGTAACTTTGTGTGGGTGACCCTTGATTACAAGGTTATGGCCATGGTAACTAGTGGTGGGTGACCTGATAAACTAAGGTTGGCCTCGTAAACTAGTGGGGGTTGACCATGTGGATAACAAAGGTTTCTGGCCTGGTAACAGTGTGGGTGACCTTGATAACTAAGGTCTGGCCTGGTTTAAATAGTTGTGTGCTGTGACTTTGTATAGACTCCAGAAAGGTTTTCTGGCTGGTTAACTAGTGATGTGGAGACCTTGATAACTAAGGTCTGCCTGGTGTAACTAGTGTTGGGTGACCCTTGATAACTAAGGTCTGGCCTGGTAACTAGTGTGGGTGACCTTGATAACTAAGGTCTGGCCTGGTAACTAGTGTGGGTGACCTTGATAACTAAGGTGGCCTGGTAATAGTGTGGGTTGACTTGAATAACTAAGGTTCTGGCCTGGTAACTAGTGTGGGTGACCTTGATAACTAAGGTCTGGCCTGGTAGCTAGTGTGGGTGACCTTGATAACTAAGGTCTGGCCTGGTAACTAGTGTGGGTGCGCCTTGATAAACTAAGGGCTGGCCTGGTAGCTAGTGTGGGTGGGTCCTTGATAAACTAAGGTTGGCCTGGTAACTTAGTGTGGGTGACCTTGATTAAACTAAGGTCTGGCTGGTAGCTAGTGTGGGTGACCTTGATAACAAAGGTCTCTTGGCCTGGTTTAAGGTAACTAGTTGTGGGTGACCTTGATAACTAAGGTCTGGCCTGGTAGCTAGTTGTGGGCGAAGTGACCCTGATAACTAAGGTCTGGCCTAGGTAACTTGGTGTGGGTGGACTGGATAACCTAAGGTCTGGCCTTGGTAGCTAGTGTGGGAGGACCTTGATAAACTAAAGGTCTGGCCTGGTAGCTAGTGTGGGTGGACCTGATAACTAGGTTTGGGCCTGGTAAACTAGTAGTGGGTGACTTGTAACTAAGGTCTGGCCTGGTAGCTAGTGTGGGTGACCTTGATAACTAAGGTCTGGCCTGGTAACTAGTGTGGGTGACCTTGATAACTAAGGTCTGGCCTGGTAACTAGTGTGGGTGACCTTGATAACTAAGGTCTGGCCTGGTAACTAGTGTGGGTGACCTTGATAACTAAGGTCTGGCATGGTAACCTTTTGTAAATCCTTTACTGTTGGGTGACCTTGATAACTAAGGTCTGGCCTGGATAAGATACTAGTGTGGGAGTGACCTTTGATAACTAAGGTATGCCTGTGTTAACTAGTGTGGGTGACCTTGATTAACTAAGGTTCTGGCCTGGTAAATTGTGTGGGTGACCCTTGATAATAAGGTCTGGCCTGGTAACTAGTGTGGGTGACCTTGATAACTAAGGTCTGCCTGGTAAGCAGTGGATGTAACTTACAACTTGTCGTGACTCAGCAGCTTCACATAATTCTTCAACATTTTTAATACAATGAACTTAGTGAATATTTTAAACCCAGTATATACAATATATATACACTATATACTTAACGTTCATAATAAAGTTAGGAAACAAGTAATAATATGATATAGAAGCCTAATAATTAAATAACAGATAGTGTCAGACGCACGATGATTAATGGATTTTGGTAATTTTTAGTCCTCTTGAATTAGCAGTATTTTTCACTGACAATTTTACGTCATTAAACACATTTTTGGTTTTGAAAACGATATATCTGTTGACCATCTTTGTTTGATTTAATACAAATTATTCCTCCGCCATCCTTCCTTCCCGGCAGCAGTGCGGTACGACACTTTACTCCCGCTGTACAACAAGTTAGTACTACATAAGACTCAGTGTAGTTAGTATACATCATCTCTACAACAAGTTAGTACTACATAAGACTCAGTGTAGTTAGTATACATCATCTCTACAACAAGTTGAGTATATTCAATTAATGTCCTCAGTTTGTATGTTAGTTTACATCAATTCTCTCATAACAAGTTAGTACTACAATAAGTCTCAGTGTAGGTTAGTATACATCATCTTTTAACAATGTTTGTACTACATAGGACTCAGTGGTAGTTTGTATACTTCATCTCTATTAACAAGTTAGTACGAGCAGATCAAGACTCAGTGTAGTGTAGTATACATCATCTATAACAACAAAGTTAGTACTACATAAGCTCAGTGTAGGTTAGTATAATCATCTCTATACTAAGTATAGTACTACATAAGACTCAGTGTAGTTAGTATACATCACTTATACACAGTTTAGATATACATAAGACTCTGTGTAGTTAGTATACATCATCCTCTACAACTAGTTAGTACTCATAAGTTCAGTTGTAGTTAGTATACATCATCTTACAACAAGTTAGTAGACTTCCATACGACTCAGTGTAGTTAGTATACATCATATCTACAACAGTTTAGTACTTTCTTATAAGATCTCAGTGTAGTTTAGCTAATCCATCAACTCTACACGAAGATAGTACTTCATAAGTCTCAGTGTAGTTAGTAGACATCATCTCTATTACTGAGCACATAGTAGACAACAAGTTAGTACTACATAAGACTCAGTGTAGTTAGTATACATCATCTCTACAACAAGTTAGTACTACATAAGTCTCAGTGTAGTTAGTATACATCATCTCTATAACAAGTTAGTACTACATAAGACTCAGTGTAGTTAGTATAATCATCTTTTATAACAAGTTAGTACTTCATAAGTCTCAGTGTTGTTAGTATACATCATCTCTATAACAAGTTAGTACTTCATAAGTCTCAGTGTTGTTAGTATACATCATCTCTATAACAAGTTAGTACTTCATAAGTCTCAGTGTAGTTAGTATACATCATCTCTACAACAAGTTAGTACTACATAAGACTCAGTGTAGTTAGTATACATCATCTCTATAACAAGTTAGTACTACTTTAAGCTCATGTGTAGTTAGTAACATCTTTTCCTTAACAAGTTATTACTACAAAAAGACTCTTGTATTAGTAGATACTTCTTCACTTTAAATTATATTTTTATGTACATTTATAAACAATGACTTGTAAAATTTTGTGATGACTGCAACACAGTTTGTAGTTTGCAACGCAGGTTTGTAGTGTTTCTACACAGGTTTTGTGTTGCTACACAGGTTTGTAGTTTTTGAAACCCAAAAGGTTTTGTAGTGTTGCAACGCAGGTTTGTAGTGTTGCTACACAGGTTTGTAGTGTTGCTACACAGGTTTGTAGTGTTGCAACACAGGTTTGTTAGTGTTGCAACACAGGTTTGTAGTGTTGCTACACGGGTTGTAGTTTTTGCATACGGGTTTGTAGTTTGCAACGCAGGTTTGTAGTGTTGCTACACTGGTGTAGTGTTGCTACACAGGTTGTAGTGTTGCTACACAGGTTTGTAGGGGTTCAACGCGGGTTTGTAGTTTTGCTACACAGGTTTGTAGTGTTGCTACACAGTTTGTAGTGTTGCAACCAGGTTTGTAGTGTTGCTACACAGGTTTGTATTTTTGCTAACAGGTTTGTAGTGTTGCTACACAGGTTTGTAGTGTTGCTACACAGGTTTTTTAGTGTTGCAACACAGGTTTGTAGTGTTGCAACCAGTTTGTAGTGTTGCTACACAGGTTTGTGTGTTGCTACACGGGTTTGTAGTGTTGCACACAGGTTTTAGTGTTGCAACGCAGGTTTGTAGTGTTGCTACAAGGTTTGTAGTGTTGCAACACAGGTTTGTAGTGTGCAACGCAGGTTTGTAGTGTTGCTACACAGTTTGTAGTGTTGTCACACGGTTTTGTAGTTTTTTGCTACACAGGTTTGTAGTGTTGCAACAGGTTTGTATTTGTTGCAACCAGTTTGTATTTGTTGCAAACACAGGTTTGTATTGTTGCACGCAGGTTTGTTAGTTTGGTACACAGGTTTGTGGTTGCTACACAGGTTTGTAGTGTTGCTACACAGGTTTGTAGTGTTGCTACACAGGTTTGTAGTGTTGCTACACAGGTTTGTAGGTTGCAACACGGGTTTTTGCAGTGTTTGCAACCAGGTTGTAGTGTTGCTACACAGGTTTGTAGTGTTGCACACAGGTTTGTAGTGTTTGCTACACAGATTTGTAGTTTTTGCTACACAGGTTTGTGGTTTGCTACACAGGTTTGTATGTTGCTACACAGGTTTGTAGTGTTGCACACAGGTTTGTAGTGTTGCTACATAGTTTGTGGTGTTGCAACACAGGTTTGTAGTGTTTGCTACACAGATTTGTAGTGTTGCTACACGGGTTTTGTAGTATTGCTACAAAAGTTTGTAGTGTTGCTACACAGATTTGTAGTGTTGCTACACAGGTTTGTGGTGTTGCTACACAGGTTTGTAGTTTGCTATACAGGTTTGTAGTGTTGCTACCCCGGGTTTGTAGTGTTGCTACACGGTTTGTAGTGTTGCTACACAGATTTGTAGTGTTGCTACACAGGTTTGTAGTGTTGCTACATAGGTTTGAGGTGTTGCAACACAGGTTTGTAGTGTTGCAACACAGATTTGCAGTTTTGTAACACGGTAGTGTTGCAACACAGGTTTGTAGTGTTGCAACACAAAATTTTGCAGTGTTGCAACACCGGGTTTGCAGTGTTGCAATACAGGTTTGTAATGTCGCAACACAGGTTTGCAGTGTTGCAATACAGGGTTGTAGTGTTGCAATACAGGTTTGCAGTGTTGCAATACAGGTTTGTATGTTGCAACACAGGTTTGCAATGTTCAAACAGGTTTGTAGTGTTGCTACACGGGTTTGAGTGTTGTAACACAGGTTTGAAGTGTTGCAACACGGGTTGTAGTGTTGCAATTCAGGTTTCTAGGTTGCAAACAGGTTTGAAGTGTTGCAACAGGGGTTTGTTGTTTGCAACACATGTTTGCAATGTTGCAACACAGTTTGTAGTGTTGAAACACAGGTGTGTAGCGTGGCAGAAAATACCTGGGGGGTGTGACGGGGGTCAACGCCCCGCTTCCGGTCCATGACCAGACCTTAAATGTGTATTTTTACAACACGGGTGTTTATATCATAATGTTTGTGTTACACACGGTCTACCTACCGGGTGTATGTATTCACACAGGTTTATTTTGCAATGCTTTTGGTGGGTTTACTCCCCGATATATTTTTACGGGGTTTCGTGTCTTGGCTCCTACCACCTCTAAAAATTTAAGTTGTCTTGCATTTGTTTTTCTCCCTTAGGCCTACCGTACCTATTTCCGCTTTTATGAATATGCACCCATCAATCTTCATTCACCTCATCATACTTTTTGGGATACAAAAACCTTTAGTAAAAAATGACACAAATTGGTTTAAAACACATCGAAAAACACTAGGACATTTTATTTAAAAACGTTTGGGTTCTAAACCCTTTAAATTTTCTGGGGGTTTTCGATAGTGGTGGGGTAAAATACTCTGTAGGCTGGTTAGTATAATATTAACGGGGAAATAGGAAACGCCAACACCCCACCTGCCCTCCTCTCCCATCTTGACTGACCCCGGGTGCCCAAGGGGAGGGGGTTTGAAAACCTGCTTTGGTCAGCCAAAAAGAACAGTCATATTCACGAGGACGGTTGGGATATCATCACGGTACATGGTTTCTGGGAACTGGGTTTCTAAACTGGTATACTACTGAGACTCGCAGCTAACTAGTCATCCCGACAACAATATACAAACTAAGACGGGAGGTGTACGGGTTGGGGTGATTTTAGACAAAGTCAAAGTACACAACAATTTCATTATAACATACTAAGTAAATATTGGAAGGAAAACTTTCATAATTTTCGTAAAAAACTATAACCATTACAAGGGATGATAAGCACAAAACCCTCAAATAAAATCAAAGTTGGGGTTACACAATAAATGATAAAAAAAAAAATTTGATCGATGATCTGTATTTATTGATCTCGGTTTGAGAAAAATTTTTTACAAAGAAAGAAGTGTTTAACAAAAGGGAGTTCGGGGCACTCAAATCTAACTGTTAACTTCCCGAATTTGGAAGAACATGAACACAAAAAAAAATGCTTTAATTGATAATTTGATACTGTAATTATTATCTATACAGGTTTTTTACATTTTAACCCAACTCTGCAGGGGGGGAGATTAAAATGCAAATGGGGGGCTCTCGGGGGGATCAAAATCTGTTGCATGGGTAAATCGCTGTATTTAGGCAAAACTGAATGGTAGTTACAAATATACTTAGATTTCTCAAAACCTTCGTTACTAGGAATAACGAAATTTGTTTTCGTCTGACTGATTCAGAGGGGAAGGAATCAGGGTAGGGGGATTTCAGAGTCTGTCCATTAGTTGGGGTTTGGAACATCTTTATCACCATACAAATTATGTGACTAAATCATTCTTCATACTGCCGTACAATTTTTTAACCTTTACAAACCCGGGATATGTTCAATACTCGAAAAGGGCCCAAACAAATTTTTTGATCAACTTAGGCTTTTGCGACTTTTTTTAAAAAGTTGTCAGCAAAACTCTCAAACCTACTTTGTTTTTGGTTTGGTTTGCTCGAGTGTTTGCATCTTGAATTTTTGCTTTTTATTTATAATGTTTCAGGATTTTCAAAGCCCTTTGACTAAACTGGTATGATTTCATAAATCATCGGGTTGTTTTTGGGTTTCGGATTAGAATATAGAACAAAAAAAGGGCAAACGTTTATCTACACCATACAATGCATAATTTTGGAGTGTAACCTATGGAAAATTGTAAGCAAATTTATGCACATGCACCAGGTTTAACTTCACCCCAAGTTTCACTTTTGGGGATTATAGGGGCTTCAAGACATCAAGTACTTTCTTTTTGGGTACTTCCGCAAACCCCATTCTGGCAGGATATGAAACAAGGGTGGATTTAGAATCTTTACGGGTCCCAAAAAATTTTCAAGAATCCTTTACGAATTCCTCCATTTCTGTTCAAGATTTAGGGGGGTATGCCTGCAGTAATGTTTCTTTTAAACGCTTTAGCTACGTCTGGGCAGTCTTATTGAAATGGAACTCCACAAATCTTAAATGGTCTACCATAAACAGATGTTTTTTCCCCCTGGAGGGAACATTAAATTTTTAAACAAATTTGCCAACTTTTTTCCCCACAGTTCCTGTATTTTGGTACAGGGATTGGATTAGACCATTAGCATTACCTTTATTTCATCAGCAAATTTCTTAACATACTCAAATTTCATTGCCATACAGGGCCCAAAATATTTTAATCTGCTTTTTTACTAAGATCCACCACGAACACCGGTTTCACGAAACATTCACTCGACTGTGGGGGAAATTTCTAACTGGTTTTCCTTTTTAGGAGACCCCAAATCGGGTGTTCAACGTAATTCTTGGGTTTTGACAAAGCCTGATGGGGGCTGGGGGCTTCACGTCAAATAAGATTTCCTGGACAGGGAAACGAATCCACCAACCCCATGGGGTTGTTCGTTACATTCTTTACATCCTCAGCATTTAATGGAGGGTCTGCAGTTACTATACAAAATTGTAAAGGCATCTGCGATACATTTGCTTGCCGGTAAGTTTAAAAGGGGGGATTGAACCTTGGATATAAGGCCTTGGTAACCTTCTGGTTTTGCTCTGGAATAAATATCAGGGGGACATGGTCTGTCAGACATGAACAATCTGAAAAATATTTTGGGAAGTTTTTAAAACCATACATTGCAAAATTTCTTGCTCAGTTTTAAATTACGTTCACCTTCGTAATGACTGGGCTAGCAATGCAACTGCGTTGTACTTGCCATTGTTTTTTCTGATTTTACCACCTACCCAAATTAAAACTACATCATTTCGATAGGGGGGGCTTAAAAAAATCTGAAATTTCAAAATTGGGAGAATGTTAGCTTTTTTTTTAGATTTTTGGAATGCTTTTTCTTGAGGAAGGCCCAAAAAAAAAGGAGCATCTTTCTTAAGAAACTCATTAGAGGACAGCATAAAAAATTTGGGAAGAAAGTCTATAAAAACCTGCTAAAACCCCCAAAGGATTTACGGGGTCAGCATTTTGGGGGTTTGGAAGTTTTGTACGCTTTCTTTACTTTGGGCTCGTAACCCCCCCCCCAGGGGTGACTACTGACAAGAAACTTAAATTTTTATCTAAAAATTACATTTAACATTTATCTTTAAAATTTGGTTCTTCAACTTACCAATACTCCTCAAGTCTTTTCAATTTTGGGTTTCCTTCTTTAAAGACATTGCATCTAAGAAACCCATAAAACATACCTAGGACCCTAAAGAATAGTCATACCTTTAAACATGTAGGGGGGGATGTAATCCAAACGCCATTGGAAAGTGATAATGCCTTAGATGGAGAATCAGTTTGGGCTTGGGTGTCCCCATAAAAGGGGTTGCCCAAAACCCCCGTAACAAGTCCAGGGTTGAAAAAAATTTTTTTTCTCCAATGTTATAAAAGATCACCATACAGGAAAGGGGGGGAAACGATGGGGTAGTTTTCCATTTAAATTTCCCAAAGTCAATCACGGGGACCCGTACCTCCTTCTAGGTACTAGGGTCAAGGGGGCATTCCAAGGGGAATTTATGCAATAACTCCTCATCAAGCATTGATTATCAATTCTTTTAACACAACTTTGAATGGGATTTTGTACGCAGTATATAATAGGTCTATACCAGGGTTTAAGTGGAAACGATGGACAAAAAGTTAGTTAACCCATCTTCTCACCTGGGAAGGCAATGGGTTTTCCGTTTGTTCAACAGAGTCAACAAACACTTATTTCATTGGGGGGTAGTGGGACTATTCTTTCTCCCCAACTGGTGGAAAAGATTGATCCAGTGAATGGGTGAGGGCTCCCCCCGGTAGAAATAGTACGACCCCCGTTTTGGTGACAACTATCTCTCGAAAAAGGGGAAGGGTAGGAAAAAAGTCAACAAATTGGTTTTGCTCTGGACAACACTGTGACCCAAAATTTGGAGGGGAAATATCTTACTGACAGGGAAACACTGTCACTAGGCGTTTCACCTCTGGAACATAGGAACCAACAAACTTAGTGAGGGGACTCTCGACAAAAGTCTTTCTCAGACGGCTTGGGACTTCAACAAGAGATGGCATTACTAGTTGCAAGTAATTGTTTTCCGACAAGGCGGTCCCTGTGGAGAAACTTTACTACTTGAACTAGCAGAATTGCAGGGATAGGTCAGCCTCAAGGTAGTCGAGCATCCTGGGACACTGAGGTACTGGACACTTTCTTGCAAGTCTGGAAGTTGAGGACCACAGGGACAGGAGTGACAGCGATCATCAGTGCATGACCCACTTGGGTACGGCTACTGGAAATTGCACTGGCTGAAAGGACTTAATTCGAATGTCTATACTCCGCGGGCAGTATGGAGAATCTCGGGTCCAGCTGGTAACCCCAAAATGGTATGATCAAGTCATCAATTTGGGCATGCCATCGATAAGGGTCGAGCACAATGCGTAAGTTTCGCATGGAAGCAAATCTCCAGTAGATGTTCACCAGGGAAAGTAATCTGGTCGACCAAACAAGAAGGAAGAAGTGAAGTCTCTACCTTGGATAGAAAAGGTGAGGGAAGTCCGACCCGGACACACAGGTGAGAACCAGCTATCCACTAAGGAGGACATGAGTCGGTCTACGAGAAGGGGACATGTTGTAACTGCTTATCCCTTAACAAACTAGACCTGATAATATTGACTTGCGACCAGAGTCATGAACAAATGAACGGGGCATTATGAAACAGATGCTTGCATATAGGGCCTATTGTTGCACTGGAAGTTATGTGCAAACAAAAAGGGTGGATTGTCATTCAGCAAAGTTTGATTCACTTCATTCCCCAAAAATCTACGTCAGACGGGAGTGTGAAGCAAACATCATCAGCAGGATTGTCATTCTCGAGACTGCTTAAGGCTTCAAAGGAATTGGAACGGGGATGGTGTGTACTCATTATCACCTACTGTCACCTCCATGGGACGGTTTGACAGGGCGCTCGAATTCCCCCGAATTGGTAGAATGAGCCGTGGTTTGTTTTTTTGGGAACCATGATGTCTAGTTCCTCTAGGGTTCTGCGGTTGGACGGCCACGGGGAAGACTAGAGGACTGAAGGTTGTAGAGAGCATTGCAACTCAGATGTGTCATGTCCATGTATTCTATGCATAGTACAGTGGGAAGATCTGACTGGTACTCATCATCAGTATGTATTTAACGGCCTTTAGGGTAACTATCAGGACAATTAATTGCAATATGGGCCACGGAAACCACAGTTGTAACAAGTCTGCGACTATGGTTACTGAAGGTTACTATGGAATACTACGAGTTTTTATAATGACTCTGTACATGGTCCTTGGTGATCGCTGAGATTGGTTGACGACCACTGATTTTGTCGCTGTGGCACAAACAAGAGGTGGTGCAGACTGAGGCATAGAGTGTGGAATTACTTTTGATACTGGGAAAGTACCCTGGGGGCACAAAGAACGTGACTGTTTTAGGGCTGTAAGGGGTTCCATCGTCACAGCTGGAGGATTAGCCTCATATGCACACACAGAAGCAGGCAGCATTAGTTCTTTGATTGCTCCAAAAGTTGCTATTTTAGCAAACGGGTGCTGTGGATGGTTTAATCCTCGTCAGGGACAAAAGCTGAGGACTGGACAGCATTGATAAATGATGATAAAAGTTTGTCTAATCTAACAGTTAGTTAGTTTAATATGTTTATTATGCACCCCATACCCATCCTGTGGGCGGTAGTCAAAAGATTACAGAGGTACATAATTGGTCCGGGGACTGGACTCCAAAGTTTTGATAGCTGAGCAGTTACAGAGGTAATGAACTCACAATTTACAAAGGTAATGAACTCACAATTTACAAAGGTAATGAACAGTAAGTCTGGTCACAATCATGACAAGTTACAAAGGTATTTACAGATTTACAGAGGTACGTAATGGGTCCAGGGACGGGGCCCCCAAGTTTTGATAGCTGAACTAGGTACAAAGGTAATGAGCTCACAAGTTACAAAGGTAATGAATTCTGTAGAATGGTTACTTACGTTTATACATGGCTACAATCATGAAAAAAATTAAATAGTGTAATAGCAATTCACACTTCCACCCCCGGTCACAACTGTAATGAGTTTTTGGGTGCAAATATTGATTGTTGAGTCACACACCAAAAACACACACACACAACACACCAACACACACACACACACACACAACACACACACCCCAACACACACTTTAGTTTAATATCTTTATGCACCCCATACCCATCCTGTGGGCGGTAGTCAAAAGATTACAAAGGTACATAATGGGTCCAGTGACTGGACCCCAAAGTTATGATAAGCTAAAACTATTTACAAAGGTAATGAACTCCGGTAGATCTGGTCACAATCATGGCAAGTTACAGAGGTAATGAATCAGCTTCACTCCTATACATGGTTACAGTCATGAAAAAAATTAGAAGTAATGAACCACTGATACGTCCACACCTGGTCACAATTGTAATGAGTTATAAATACAAATATTAAGTGGATCATACACCCACACTAGCGCGCGGCGCGCACATACACACACGAGGGCGCACGCACGGACATGTGCACACGAGCGTACAAATATATGCATACACACAAGGACGCACACCCACACACACACCCACACACACACACACACAATCTAACAGCAAAGGCACTCAACGATTCATTAGTCAGGGGTGTAGCATTCACTAGTTCCCTAAGAACGACAATGGATCAGCTGTTTTACTGGTATAAGGAAAGAACGAATCATTTCCCTCATATTGTGACCACTTAGTAAGACTCCTGAAGTCCCGCATATCAAGGAGATCAACAACGTGAACAGCGCAGGGGATCGATGAGACTTCTTTCGCAAGTCTGATAAGAATTTCCTCAGAAGGAGGACCTTCAACTAGAGCATTAACCGAGAACGAATGGCAGTAAGCCATGCTTCAAGACTATGTACAGGGCCATTGAAATAAAGGTAAGCATCAAGGGAAATCACGAGTAAAACGTAGTGTCTCAGGGGTCTGGGTCGGTCTGTCAGTCCATAAGGAACTGTGAGGACTGATGACAGGAGCAGCAGTAGCCTGAGAGGTCTGAGTGTCGACATTCACTAAAGTATCACTTGACGGTATGTGAGACATAATGGTAAAGAAGTTGCACAAGAACAAATAAGGCAAAAATAATGAACAATAAAAATGATACAAAATGTTAAATTAAAAGAGATGCAACTAATTCTGCAGAAGTAATAAAAAAAAATGTCTAAGATACACTGCAAGAGGAAGGACAACTCAATGTAAAGGACTGCTGGACAAGATAAAAAAATTACATTGAAATTTACAAGTAAAAAATATTACTGGAGACTGAATTAAATGCAAAATGAGCTGTCTGTACTCTTGCTAATAAAGAAATTAACTAATAAAATTGTAAATCAATGTAAAAAGTATAAAATAAAATCACTAAATTGTATGCAACGAGAGAAAAACTGGGAAATTTAAATATTTTCTAAGAATCCCATAAACAAAAAAAAATATAATGCAAAGACAACATCGGGAAAATTAATGAAAAAAAAAACCCAGGACTCAAACAATAATGAACTGAGAACAATAATGCATAAAAATAACAATAAAAGAAAATTCACTGCAGAACAAGTGCCCAAAAAATAAGGTGTAGAAAAAAAATCAGCAGTAATAAAGTTACAAATGGGAAAATGTTGGTTAAATATAAAATAAAAATATGAAGAAAAAAATGATTGAACACTTTAAATCTTAAATTGGTTTAAAATTTGACGAAACAATTTACTCAGAGTAAAGAAAACACTTTACGTTAAAAAGAAATTGAAATTACACTAAGAGTGAATTTGTTCAAGAAATATGAAAAATATGAATAAAAAATAAAACAAGAAACAAAAAATGGAAGTGTAACACTTACAAGTGGCGGGGCACACAACACTTACAAGTGCGGCCACAACACTACAAGTGGCGGGGCACCAACATAAACACACATTACAATGGCGGGCAAGAACCCCTACAATCCACCAACACACTGGGCGGGCACACACAACATATTCACTTATTCATTTTTTTAGTATATTCTTACAACAAAACTTGCGGGGGACGATACGACAAAAATTTGCTGGCAAAAATAATGGTCACAAGTCTTCGAAAAGATCAGAGAATGAGACACTGCTGGGTACAAAAAAAGTACCCTAAATAATAGATAATTTTAACTAAGGAAAATCACTGCTGAAATACAATGACAATACTGGAGAATACAATTTCTGAAAAAAAATACAGAAAAAAAATGAATTGCTCAAAACGGAGTGACTGGTACATACACAATAATACTTACTACAGACAGAGAGTAGCATAAAAAAAAACACATAAAAAAAATATGAGATGAGCAATAACACTGAAAAATATTGGCAAAAAAAAAAAAATAATGAGTCAAAGAAACACTGATCTACACTGAAACACAAGACTTAGAGTACAAAAGAAAATTCCCCTGTAAAGTCTCACACCCCGCAAATGTCTTTAAATGCAGGAAAATGTCTCTAGAAAATTATCACTGAAGTCTGGAGTAGAAGACGGATGACTAGTGATGAGGGGAAAGGGTTGTCCTATGCGGGGATGACGCCTACACCACACTGTCGTCGGAAGAAATGCGCTTTCTAGGTGAATCACATAACTGGGTTTATGTTGGTGCTCAAGCTACAATCTCTTGACCAATTATGTGAGCCAAAAAAATACTAGGACCCGGTACAGAAAAACCCCCACAGGTAGATGAGGTGGGTTTGGGGGTGGTGTGGTGGTGGGGGCAAAAGGGAAAAAGCTGGCCCTGTGCGCTCTCACTGCCACGCACTTCTCACCACGCACAAGGTGGCTTAACTAAATCACAATGCCACAGGGATGATGAAGACCACTCGTACCAGCATCCAAGCACAAGCGATATATGAAACAATACTTCAGAGGAACTTGCGTGGCTTACTTCTCTCTTTTCAGCTGGGTTAGGAAGCGGTTGGCTGACTGGTTAACCCAAGAATGGCTGACTGGAAGACGTTTTGTAAAAAAGATGCACACAGCATGAAGGAGCAGGTGGATGACAAGAGACAGGCTGGATGATAGGGCTGACTGGCGTTCACTTCCACTGTCTGGCTTGGCTGGCTTAATTGCAAAATCCCGGGTCCCAACCCCGGAGATTGAAGCAATTAGCACACGAACTAAGCCAGGAAGCTTGAAAAAAACGGCTGCAACAGGCTTGCAGGCTGGAGTACACAGGGTGGTGTGCTGACGGTAAGCTGCTAGCTGGAGGTGGCAGATGGTTCACCTTTGATCTGCCGGCTCCCCACAAACAGTCTTCTAACATCTTGAAATACCCTTAAATCCACACCCACACCGGTGCCACCATTTGTCATGTGGGTTTTCGATACGTGGATAGGGTAAGAATACTCACGTAGGCTGGTAGTACGTATAATATATAACGGGAAGTATGGAAAGAGCCAACAGCCGACCTGCCTCTCTCTGCTCCCTATCTTGACTGACCCATGAGTGCCTAAGGGTGAGGGGGTGTTTGAAATCCTGCTATGGTCAGCAGCAATATGAATACAGTCAGTGATTCATGCAGAGACGGTTGGTAGTGAGTCATCTACTGGTACACTGGTCACTGGTAACTGGTTACTAGGAACTGGTACTACTACTGAGATAATCACTTCTGATCAAGATCCCAGGACCGAAACGTTTTCAAATAAATATGTCCTGGTGTTTGGTCGCATATCTTCCTAAATCTAATGAGTTTATTACCTGTGTCAAGTCAACGGTATATATTAAGAATAACAAGGGTTACAGGTATATAATCATAAGTAAGATAAGTACTGCTAACCATAGAAGAATTTTTCCATTTAAAATTGTATATTTTTCTTCCATTCTCTTCAATAATGTATGTTAAAATCACTGACAATAACTTAGCTATAGATATGGCAGCAAGAGCAGTGTTCTCTTGGTTGTCGTCCCACTCGCTCACTACACCTTACAGACAGTCCTGGTTGTCCCACTCGCTCACTACTACGCCGTATAGTCCTGGTTGTCGTCCCACTCGCTCACTACTAGACTGTACAGACAGTTCTGGTTGCCGTCCCACTCGCTCACATCTATGCCATACAGACAGTCCTGGTTGTCGTCCCACTCACTACTACACCATACAAACAGTCCTGGTTGTCGTCCCACTTGCTCACTACTACACCTACTACACCGTACAGGCAGTCCTGGTTGTCGTCCCACTCGCTCACTACTACACCATATGCACAGTCTTGGTTGTCATCTCACTCGCTCCATACTACACCATACAGACAGTCCTGGTTGTAGTCCCGCTCACTACTACACCTTACAGACAGTCCTGGTTGTCGTCCCACTCTCTCACTACTACACCATACAGACAGTCCTGGTTGTTGCCCCACTCACATACATACACCATACAGACAGATCCTGGCTGTCGTCCCACTTGCTCACTACTACACCTACTACACCGTACAGGCAGTCCTGGTTGTCGTCCCACTCGCTCACTACTACACCATATGCACAGTCCTGGTTGTTGTCCCACTCACTACTACACCATACAGACAGTCCTGGTTGTCGTCCCACTCGCTCATACTACACCTACTACACCATACAGACAGTCCTGGTTGTCGTCCCACTCGCTCACTACACCTACTACACCATACAGACAGTCCTGGTTGTCGTCCCACTCGCTCTCTACACTGTACACACAGTCGTGTCACCAACATTCCACAACTATATATCACGCTCAACCACATTAATATAAGACTTTAGGATTTGGAGTCACATAGATTGTTACTGTTTTTGTCATTCTCCATTTTATGAACTTAGAAAATTTCCAAAGCTTGTTTTTCAGTTAAGTTTAACTATAATACTGTTTTTGTTACTGAAATACCACGTTTATAGGTCAGAAGGATTAACAAATACAACCTAGATATTTTGAGGTATATAAAGATGAAAGAACTTGTTAAACACTGACAGTGATGTACCTGGAGTATACCTGGAGAGGATTTCAGGGGTCAACGCCCCTGCAGCCCGGTCTGTGACCAGGCCTCGTGGTGGATCAGGGCCTGATCAACCAGGCTGTTAATGATGGCAGCTCAGATGAAATTCACACCCACACGATCTATTAAATCTCTGCACCAAATTCACCTTAATTAAACCAGCAAATATTAGAGCCTACTAGACTAGAAAATACGCTGGGCGTCATCTTCACTAACAATGATGATCTGATATATAATATAACTGTATTAAAGACAATACACTGAGATCACAATAGAGGTACAGACATGTATGCACAGCTCTCCTGATCAGCAAAATGTGATCAGTCATGAAGGCCTCTTCACAAAATTCAATTTCAATAACAAAAACATACAATGGGATCAAGTCAACCATGTCCTAAATGAAATAAGCTGGGAAGATATCCTAAACAACATGGACCCGAACTCTCCCAAAAAAAAATGTTTTGGATTCTTGAGATTGCTCAAGATACATTCCATTAAGAAAAAGAAAGAAAAGATGAAAACTCAAAAGAGAGGAGCTCCCTATCAAACAAAGGTGAAGAGTCACAGAGCTGATGAGAGGGGTCAATTATCTAAAAATACAAAGGGACCCCTGGTTAATAAAATTGCAAATACGAATTAAAGTGAAGGAACTTCAGGAGAAAATTTTCACAGGTAGAACTAAAAAAAAAAGGAAATTAAAAAAAAACAAAAACAAAAACTTCTTCCTTATCCCAAAATTTAAAGGGAAAAAAACACCAGTATTGGGTCCCTACTCAGGGGGGGATGGGATACACAGATGAAGCCAAGAAAAAATGAGTTAGATTTTTAAATCCCGTACAACTCAGTGTTCAGTGAGCCACTGTCCACACAAAGGGGTCGAAATCCAAATGATTTTTTATGAACAAAATCCAAAATTTGGGTATCTCAAAATATGGTTTATATCCTAACCCACAAGACTTTGAAAAGGCAAATAATGACAACCCATGCACTCTGCTCCGGCCCAGTCTATGGAAAATCCATGTTCATCAAAAAAAATTGCAAGAAAGCCCCCCTTAATGCCTTCGCATTTTGGAGAGGGAGCATGGAACAGGGGTCATCCCACACACTAAAAAACAACAGGGCTTTGCCCATCCACAAAAGGTGGAGTAAAGCAATTGCAAAAATACAGACCGATAGCACTAACATTTATGTCATAAAAAATTTTTGGAGGGTTTAAGAAGCAAGATCCCACAGTCACACAAGCAGGGCAAACGGGTTTTTGGGGGCGTTTCTCCTGCCTGTCCGTCCTGGAAATTGACAAGGCCGGATGTTTCTGGGTAAAAACGATGTGTATACACAGACTTTGCAAATTTCGACAAGTGTGACCCTGGTGTAATAGCACACAAATGCGTGATAAAGGAAAAACAGGAAAAGTTAGTAGATGGATCACAACTTCTGACAAAAAGAAAAAAAGAAATAACGTAAACAGGTTTTAAATCCCCGGCAGCCACGGTTTAAAAAACTCTGTTCCACAAAGCCAGTACTTGCTCCTTCTATTCTCATCCTCATTTCTGACATTGAGAATTAGCCATAGCTCCGTGTTTCCTTTTCGGGACCCGGTTGCCTGGGAGTGACCTCCATTGATCAAGGGACATCAACCAAAAACTTCGAATGGGCACCGAAAAAAATATGAAGTTCAAAGAGGGAAATTTTAATACTCAGATATGGGAAAATTGAAAGGAATTAAAAATGTGTAGGGTATACGACAAATTCTAACCTCAAAAGAGCAGAAAAAAAAATGTGAAGGATTGGGAATTATAAACAGAGGATTTTTTTTTCCTACAAGGGGTCACAACAATGTATCTACCCCTCCACTAGGAAAAAGTTGGATGGATAATAGAACCT
>NW_026470111.1:0-12825 GCF_026875155.1 Cherax quadricarinatus | reverse complement strand
ATCATTGGAGGGGAAATATTTAAATTTTTTTGGACGGGTTATTTAAATTTTGGGGGGAAGGGATATTTGAATCTTGGGACGGGTTTTTTTGAATCTTTGGGGAGGGGATATTTTTTTTCATTGGGGGGAATTTAAAATATTTAGGGGAAAATTTTGGGAAATATATTTTTCCAAAAGCCTCAATTTTGGGAAATTTTTACCCCAAAAAACGGCGTCTTTTACAATAAAAAGGGGAATTTTTTTTGGGACTTTTTTAAAAATTTTTAAAAAAAGGGTTGTATCAACAAAAGACAATTTTGTGACCTGTTTTTGTTTTTTTTTTCTCCGGGAAAACAAAGTTCTTCACGAAGAGTCTCCCAAAACCCCAAATCCCAGTGAAAATTTTGGGGTTATTTTTTTGGGCGAATACCTATCAAAAATAAAGGAAAATTCAAAATTTAAAAAAACAAACTTTTTTTTGGAGGGGCGTTTGGAAACCCAAAGTCCCCCGGCCTCCCCTTGTTTTGTAAGATTTGATAGAATCTTATGACAGGGGAAAAAATTGTTGGTCAAAAGGTGTAAAAAAAACTGAAAAACCCAACCATAAACGATTTTATTTCTGTTAGGGTGACGGTTTAGTTTTTTTTAGTCATACAAAAAAGCAGGGGGGAATTTATCTGTTATTTGGGGGGAATAAAGGGATCACTGCGCCAAAATTTAAACCATGTTTAAAACCCCTTTACTCCCCTTCGTTCACATGTTTAAGATCCCGGGTGTTAAATGTAACACAGGTGAAAACATGGAATGAATAGGAATCAGTTTTTAAAACCCGCCCAACAGTTCTCCCCCAAAAGGGAATTAAATGATTTTATACTGCCCTTCAGTCTGCCAAAAAAACATCGAATTTTTATCACCCAAAGACAAAGAAAATAACGTCTCCCAAAACCTTCTACAGAAAAAATTTTTAAAATAAAACCCTTAAAAAAAAAAAAACAGTTAAACCCCTTTCCCCTTTACTTCCCCCCAAGATAAAGGAACTTTTTTAAAACCGAAGTAAAATCGTTTGGAGTTGTTTGAGTCCACTTGAAAAATCGACCAAAAAATTCGGGGTTTTAAATTGGCACTCCGTTTAAGCCTTAAAATGTTCTTATTGCACATTGCAACCAATTTTTATCTTTTTTCAACTGCTCAATCAACAAAACTAAATGAAAAAAACAAAATATCAAAGGGGGTTCATCTGAAAGGGAAAAACTTCTCGCTACAACAAAAAAAACAAGAATTTTTGTTTTTTAAGTTATCCCACTGATCAAAAAATTATTTTTTAGTCCCGCCTGATCAAATTTATATTTGTAATTTTGGCCCGCCGATCAATAAAATTATTTTTTAAGTCCCCCCCGACAAAAAATATTTGAAGTTAGTCCCCCCTTTATCAATATATTTTTGTAATTTTATTCCCCCCCCCTGATCAAAATTATTTTTTAGTCCCGCCCGATCAATATATATTTGAAAGTTAGTCCCAAACTGATCAATATATTTTTTGTTATCCCCCCTGATCAATATTTTTTGTAAGTTAGTCCCGACTGATCAATATATTTTTTGGGTTATCCCCCCCCCGACAATTTTTTTTTTAAAGGGTTACCCCGGGATAAACAATTTATTTTTGTTAGTCCCCCCTGATAAATTTATATATTTGGTAATTTACCCCCGACTGCCCAAATATTATTTTTGGGTCCCCCCGATCAATATTTTTTTGGGGGGGTTGTCCCGCCCGCAATATTTTATTTTAATTTTGTCCCCCCCTGATCAATATATATTGTTAGCCCCCCCCCGCCTGCCCAATATATTTTTTGGGCCCCGCCGGGATCAAAAATTTATATTTGAAAATTTGGGTCCCCACTAAACAATATATATTTGTAAGTTACCCCGGGAATGTTTAAATTATATATTTTAAGTTGGGCCCGACTGATAAATTATATATTTGAAAAGTTAGTCCCGCCGGGCAATTAAAATTTGAAAAGTTAGCCCCGGGACAATCAATAAATTTTTAAAAAGTTAAAGCCCCGGACTGATCAATTTTTTTTATTTTTTTTAAATTATTTCCCGACTAAATCAATATATTTTTGGAATTTAGTCCCCCTGATAAATATAAATTTGTAAGTTAGCCCCCACTGATCAATAAATATTTGTAATTTAGTCCCCGGACGATCATTTAAAATTTTTGAAAATTGCCCCGATTGTTTCAATATATTTTTGTAATTTTAGTCCCGACTGACCCTTTAAAAAATTTTGTAAGTTAGCCCCGCCCTGATCAATAAAAATTTTTTGTAATTTAGCCCCGACGGGCAATAATATTGTAATTTTGCCCCGATTTGATCAAAAATATTTTTTGTAATTTAGTCCCCCCGACCCAATTTTATATTTTTTTTAGCCCCCCGCCCGATCAATTATTTTTAATTCCCCCCGCCGACAATATAAATTTGTAATAGCCCCCGGCCCTAAATCAATATATATTTGTAAGTTCCCCCCAATTTTTCAATATATTTTTTGTAATTATTCCCGCCTGATCATTTTATTTGTAAGTTAGCCCCCGCCTGATCAATTTTTAAAATTTTGTAGGGTTAGTCCCGCTGTCAATAAAATTTTTGTAAGTTTCCCCCCTTTGATAAATTTTAATAGGGGGAAAGTTAGTCCCCCCTGTTAAATTATATTTTTGGAAAATTTATGGGCGGGATCAAAAAATTTTTTTGTAATTAGTCCCGCCGATAAATATATTTTTGTAATTATCCGACTGACTTTTATTATTTGAAATTTTGGGTCCCACGGGGGGATCATAAAAATATTTTTTTAATTTTATCCCGACTAAAAAAATTTAAAAATTTTTTTTAAGTTATCCCGACTGTTCAATATATTTTTGTAAGTTAGACCCGACAAATCAATAATATTTGTAATTTAACCCGACTGATAAATATATTTTTGGGTAATTAGTCCCGACTAAATAAATAATTATTTTTAAGTTATCCCGACTGATCAATATTATTTGTTTTTTAGTCCCCCCCGTTAAATATAAAATTTTGGTAATTTAGTCCCGACTGATCATTAATTTTTGGGTTAAAATTAGCCCCCCTGATCATATTTTATTTGTAAGTAGTCCCCCCTTGTTTAAATTATTTATTTGAAATTATCCCGACTGTTTAAATTTATTTTTTTGTAAAGTTACCCCCGACAAAAAAAATTTAAATTTGTAATTGTCCCGACTGATAAATTTAAAAATTTTTTTAATTTAGTCCCCGACTGATAAATTTATTTATTTGTAATTATCCCCCCAAATCAATAATATTTTTGGGGGTTAGTCCCATGATAAAATATATTTTTGTAAGTTTCCCCCGATCAATTATATTTGAAAAGTTAGTCCGCCTGATCAATATATTTTTTTGGTAAGTTAGCCCCCGCGGGACCCAATTTTATTTTTGAAATTTTGCCCCCCGCCTGATCAATATATATTTGTAAGTTTTCCCGTCTGATCAATTTTAATTTTAAAAGTTATTCCCGACTGATCAATATATATTTGAAAAGTTATTCCCACGGGATCAATTTTATTTGTAATTTAGCCCCGACTGATCATTTTATATTTTTAAGTTGGGTCCCGACGATCAAAAAATTTTTGTAAGTTGCCCCCGAGGGAATAATTTATTTTTTGAAATTTTTAGTCCCCCCTAATAAAATATATATTTGGGAAATTTACCCCGGGGGAACTGATCAATTTATATTTGAAAAGTTATCCCACTAAATCAAATATATTTGTAATTAGCCCCGACTGATCTTATATTTTTTTGAAAGGGTTTGGGTCCCCGACTGTTTTCAAATATATTTTGAAAATTTGTCCGACGATTCAATAAAAATTTTTTGTAAGTTATTTCCCCGCCCAAATCATATTTTTTTGGGAATTAGTCCCAACTAAACCCAATTTTTTTTGTAAGTTAGTCCCTAATAAATTTAAAATTTGAAAGTTAGTCCGTTGACCCAATATATATTTTTTAATTTAAATCCCAAATAAATCAATAAATATTTGAAAAGTTATCCCCCCCGAATTCCAAAAAATATTTGAAAGGGTTCCCCCCCTTTATAAATATATATTTGTAATTTATTTCCCGAAATCAATATATTTTTTGTAATTTTAGTCCCGCCCATCAAAAAATTTTTTGTAAGTTAGCCCGCCCTGACAATATAAATTGGGGAATTTATCCCCCCTGACCCAATTTATATTTTTTTAAAAGTTAGTCCCGACTGACCCAATTATTTTTGTAAGTTAGTCCCAAACCGATCAATATATTTTTGAAAGTTCCCCCCGGATAAATAAAATAAAATATTTGTAATTTTAGCCCCAAATAAATCAATATATATTTTTTAATTTGGGTCCCCCCTTCAATATATTTTTTAAATTATTTCATAATGTTTCAATTATATTTTTTTAAGAAAGCCCCCTGATCTTTTTTAATTTTTTAAGTTGGGCCCGACTGATCAATATTTTTGTAAGTTGTCCCAAATGATCAAAAAATATTTGTAAGTTAGCCCGACTGATAAATTAATATTTTAAGTTATCCCGCCCTTGATAAAATAAATTTTTTAAATTTAGTCCCGACTGATAAATAATTTTTGAAATTTATTTCCCGATGATCAATATTTTATTTTAATTTTGCCCCCGACTGATAAAATTATATTTTTTTTAAATTTAGTCCCGACTGATCAATATTATTTGTAATTTAGTCCCCCAAAATAAATATATTTTTTGAAAGTTAGTCCCGATTAATAAAATTATTTTTTAAGTTAGCCCGCCTGATCAAAAAAAATTTAATTTGTAATTGTCCCCCTAAATCTTTATATATTTGGGGAAATCCCACTGATCAATTTTAATTTGAATTTAGTCCCCCTGATAAATTTAAAAAATTTGTAAGTTATCCCGCTGATCAATATATATTTGAAAGTTACCCCAGATCAATATATATTTGTAAGTTTTTTCCCCCCACCCAATATATTTTTTTGTAATTTATCCCGATGAAAAATTTATATATTTGTAAGTTACCCCCGCCTGTTTAAATATATATTTTTTAAGTTAGGTCCCAAATAAATCAAAATATTTTTGGAAAAGTTATCCCGATGACCCCAATATAAAAATTTTGAAATTTTAGCCCCCAAATGATAAATTTAAAAATTTTTAAATTAGCCCCGACGGGATAAATTTAAAATTTTTGGGAAAGTTAGCCCCCGCCTGATAATTATTTTTTGTAAGTTATTTCCCAACTGATAAATTTTTATATTTAATTTAAAGTCCCGCCAAAATCAATATATATTGAAAATTTAAAGCCCCCGAAAAATAAAATATATATTTGTAAGTTATTTCCCAACTTTTTAAAATTATAAATTTTAAAATTTAGCCCCCGACTAAATAAATTTTTTTTTGTAAGTTATTCCCGACTTTTCAATATATTTTTGTAAGTTAGTCCCGCTAAATCAATTTTATATTTGTAATTTTAGTCCCGGCCCGGATCAAATTTTTTTGGTAAGTTGGGTCCCGACTGATCAATATATTTTTTGTAATTTGTCCCCTAAAACAATATATTTTGTCGTACGCCCCAAAAATGATAAATATAAAATTTTTTAAGTTAGTCCCGCCTGATCAATAAAATTTTTTGAAAATTAGTCCCGACTGTTTCAATATATATTTGTAATTAAACCCCGGACGACCCAATATATATTTGAAAGGGGTTAGTCCCGACTGTTCAATATATATTTGTAATTAGCCCCCGACTGACAATATATTTTTAATTTTTTAGTCCCGACTGAAATATATTTTTTGAAAGGGTTAGTCCGACGATCAAAAAATTTTTTGTAATTGGGCCCGATGATAAATTTAAAAATTTTTGTAAGTTATTTCCCCCCCTTTGATCAATATTTTTTTTTTAAAGTTATCCCAACTGATCAAAAAATATTTTTTTTTATCCCCCTGATCAATATATTTTTTGTAATTGGGCCCGGACTGTTCAATAAATATTTGAAGTTAGCCCCCGATGATCAATAAAATTTGAAATTTAGCCCCGACTGATCAATAAAAATTTGTAAGTTAGTCCGCTGATCAATATATTTTTGTAATTAGTCCCCCCCGGATCAATGTATTTTTTGTAAGTTATTCCCAACTATCAATAAATATTGTAATTTTGCCCCGCCTGATAAATTATATTTTTGTAATTAGTCCCACTGTTCAAATATATTTGAAATTTTTGGGCCCGGGACAAATCCAATATAAAATTTTTTAAATTTGCCCCGGGACTGAAAATATATATTTTAAAGTTAGTCCCGACGGTCAATATTATTTGAAAATTATCCCCCCCCGGGATAAATTATATATTTGTAAGTTAGTCCCGCCTGATCAATATATATTTGGGTAAAGTTGGGCCCGGCCTGATAAATTTATATATTTGAAATTTAGTCCCGATGATCAATAAAATTTTTTAAATTTAGTCCCATTTGATCAAAACATATTTGTAAGTTATTTCCCGGGATGATAAAATAAAAATTTTTTGTAAGTTACCCCCCGACTAAATAAATTTTAAAATTGTAAGTTAGGTCCCGCCTGACCCAATATATATTTGAAAGTTAGCCCCCAACTGTAATTCAATATTTTTAAAGTTAGTCCCCCTGATCAATATATTTTTGTAATTTCCCCCGACGGGATCAAAAATTTTATTTGTAATTTGCCCCGACTGATCAATTATATTTGAAAGGGTTAGCCCGACTGTTTCAATATAATTTGAAATTTAGCCCCAAATGATCAAATAATTTTTTAAGTTACCCCGACTGATAAATTTAAAATTTGTAATTTAGTCCCGCCCTGATCAATATATTTTTGTAAGTTATCCCCGCGATCAATATATATTTGTAATTAGTCCCCCTGATCAATATATATTTGTAATTTTAGTCCCAACTGATCAAAATATATTTTAATTAGTCCCCCCCTATAAAAAAAAATTTGTAATTTAGCCCCGGGACTGTTTAAAATTTTATATTTTTTTAATTTTTGGGGCCCCCCGCCCTGATCAAAATTTATTTTTTAATTTGCCCCCCGGACTGATCAATTTTATATTTGTAAGTTAGTCCCAATTTTAAATAATTTTTTAAATTTTAAGTCCCGACTGATAAATTTAAAATTTTTTTGGTAATTTTTAGCCCCCGATAAATCAATATATATTTGAAAGGGTTAGTTCCCGACTAAAATAAAATTATTTTTTGTAAGTTTATTTCCCGGCCTGATAATTAAAATTTTGTAAGTTAGTCCCACTCATAAATTTTTATTTTTTAATTTGTAATTTAAAATTTCCCGCCTTAAATAATATTTTTGAAAATTAGTCCCGACTGATAAATTATATTTTTGGGAATTAGTCCCAACTGATCAATTATTTTTGGAAATTTTTATTCCCGGGGAATCAATATATATTTGAAATTTAAAGGCCCGATGATCAATTATATTTGAAAATTTTGGGTCCCGCCTTGTTCAAGGGAAAATTTTTTAAGTGCCCCAAACCTGACCCAATTAATTTGTAATTTTATCCCGCCTGTTAAATTATATTTTTTTAAAGGTTAGTCCCGATGATCAAAAAATATTTTAATTTAAAGCCCCAAATGATAAATTTATATTTGAAATTTTAAAGCCCCCGGGGGGTCAATAATTTTTGAAAGTTAGCCCCCAAATGATCAATATATTTTTTGGAAGGTTACCCCAAATGATCAATAAATTTTTGTAAGTTAGTCCCAATGATCAAAATAATTTGTAATTATTTCCCACTGTTTCAATAATATTTGAAAAGTTAGTCCCCCTGATCAATTATTTTTTGAAAGTTAGCCCCAAACTAAATCAATTTATTTGTAAGTTACCCCCGCCTGATCAATTTAAAATTTGTAAGTTATTTCCCAAAAGGACAATTTATTTTTGTAAGTTAGCCCCCGTGATCAATTATTTTTTGTAATTTAGTCCCAACGATCAATATATTTTTGAAGTTAGCCCCCGACTGATAAATATATTTTTGAAAATTATCCCGACGGACCCAATATTTTTTTCTTTGGGGGTTACAAAATTTTATAAAAAACTAAAAAACCAAATTATTACAGTCCCTTGGATTTTTACCGGGAAAGATTTCCCCGGGGGTAACCCCCCCCGGGGCCCCGGGTCTGGCCCGGGCCCCGGGTTTGGTTCAAGCCTGATAAAACCAAAGGCTGTTGCTGCTGGCTGCCCCAAAACCCAACGTACGAGCCACAGGCCGGCTGATCGGGAAAACTGACTTTGGGTGCTTGTAAAGTCCCAAAGCTTGAAGATGCCGGGGGTCTTTGGAATCCCTCTTATTTGGGGGAAGGCAGTTGAAAATCTGGGGGGCCCCTTTACACTTTTTTGATGGCTTTTAAAACTGATAGTGACACCCCTTTTTTTATGGGATTTTCCCCACCCCCTTGGGGCCCGTTTTCTTTCAGGAGTGTTTTTTCGGGGGCAATTTGGGGTACTATCCCTCAAAGGTTTTTTCCGGTGAAATTAATCATGAAATCCTCCCTCCTCGTGCCGGGGAGTCGGGTTTCCGGGAACCCAAAACGCCAAAAAACTTACCTTAAAGAACTGTAATTTAAATTTCAAAAAATTTTTTGGGTTGACCAATGTAAATAAACATTTTTAAGGCCCAAATTTTTCAAACTTGAAAAAGGTCATATATGAATAAAAATTTTTTTAGTTGATACCCAAAGGACACACGGAAAACCAGTTCCTTTTTTTTAAATTTTGAAACCGTTTCCCCTTTCACATTTAACTTTTTCATCAAAAAGGGGGCAGAAAAAGCAGAAAGATTT
Organism: Cherax quadricarinatus; assembly: GCF_026875155.1. Lineage (NCBI taxonomy): Eukaryota > Metazoa > Arthropoda > Malacostraca > Decapoda > Parastacidae > Cherax > Cherax quadricarinatus. The sequence goes on along the minus strand of NW_026470111.1, from coordinate 3,963 downwards.
GAAAATGAAAATCATCCCCTCACCTTTAAATTTTTGAGGGACTAATACTTCACCATCCCCAAAAAGGTCGTTTGAAATATAACCCCCACCAAAACATTATATACCCATCACCAAACGATATACATCACCCACCCCAAACATGTAATCCCCAAATTCACCAAAACGATTAAACACCCCCATCCCCAAGACGTTTACATCACCCAAATCCCCCCAAAAACGATTACATCACCTCCCCCAAGAAACGATGTAAAATAAAACCCCTCACCAAACGATGTACATCACCCCCCCAAAACCCCATTTAACATCACCCACACCAAGACGATTTAAAAACCCCAAACACCAAAAACGAGGTAAAATCACCCATCACTAAAGGACAAATTACATCACCCATCACCAAGACAAGTACATACCCATCCCCCCCGACATTAAAAATCACCCTTTCACCAAGCGTTGAAATTAAACCCTTTCCCCAAAAGGGAACGTGTAATCACCCACCCCAAAAGGAGATGTACATCCCCCATCACCAAACAGGTCCCATCACCCATAAAACCAAGACATGTATGCCCACCCTTCACCAAGCATGTACATCCCCCTTCCCCAAAGGGACATGAAACATCACCCACACCAAACGATGTATTTCCCCCCTTCACCAAGACTGTATATCCCCCTTCACCAAGACGATTTTATATCCCCCATCACCAAGCCCATTTAAAATCACCCATCCCCAAACAGTACATCACCCATCCCCAAGACGATTTTCCCTTCCCCCCATCCCCAAGGCCCATGAACACCCCACCCCTTCACCAAACGATGTACATCACCCTCACCAAGACGATGTACACCCCTTTTCACCAAGGACGTTGTACATAAACCCTTTTCACCTTGATGAAAATTTCACCCTTCACCAAGACGAGTATATAAACCCATCCCCGGGGGGATTGGGACATAAACCCATCCCCCAAGGGACGTGTATACCCCATCACCAAGACGATGTAATCCCCCTTTTCCCAAGACGATGTCCCTTTCCCCCATCCCCAAACGATGTACACCCCTTTCCCCAAGACGATTAAATTACCCCCCCCCAAACATTTTCCATCACCCATCACCAAGCCCCGATGTATATCACCCACACCAAGACGATTATATCACCTTCACCAAACCCCCATTTTTCCCCCCTCCCAAAAGACAAATTTTTTCCCCCTTTTCACCAAGCGATGAAAAACCCACCCTTAAACCAAAAAGATGACTTTCACCCTTCCCAAGACATGAAATATACCCTTCACCAAGACATGTAATCCCCCCTTCCCAAAGGGAAATGTAAACACCCATCCCCAAGAGGGAGTACATCACCCTTCCCCAAAAACGATGTACATCCCCCTTTAAACCAAGACAAAGGTAACATACAAAGATCTAAAATTATTCCAAAGGTTTGTCAAAACCTCCCATAAAGGCTGCCTCCGGGTAATGAACGGGGTGAAAAGGGGTTTTTAACGATCACTAGGGTCCCCTTCTTTAAAAATTCAAAAACCTTTGGGTTTCATTGGCAATAAAAGGAAAACCCCGCCAAAGCTGAAGAAACCCGGGGTTTCCCTTTGGGGAAACCCAGTGGCAGCCTTTGCTTCCTCGGGTTGAGAAACGGTTCACCCTTTTGTGGTTTTGTTTTGCCTTTATCATCAAAATTTTCATTATTTTTCTGGACCATATTACATAGTGTACATACCGGTATAAAATTGGGGTTTGAAGGAAAAAATAAACATTATAGTCTACTTTTTTAAGTTTCTTTGCTTCCCAATTTCCCCTTTCGCCAGTCCCCCACGGGCCCGTTTTTTAACTATTTCAAATATTACTGAAACCCGGGAAAAATTTAGCTAAAGCTAAAGCGGGTCTTGGGATCTCTTAAGATGGAAAACGCTGTCACTTTTTATATTGCCTAAAATCTTCCCTACTGTGTGTGTGGCAAGTGAAATGGCTTTTGCTCCCTTGCTTGCCTGCATTCAAATAGCTTTTTGTTAGGGGGTTATGCCAAAACACGGCTGGGGGGTTTGGTGGGGGAATATACTCTGATGAATAGAAAAAACAAATCTCTACAAGCGTTGCGGGGAAATTTGGTTCTTTCCTTGGAAAAAGAATATCAACAAATTTTCGCTTTTGCGCAGCTTCGTGACATTATTCTACCCAAATTAAACGTTGAAGAACTATGGCTAAAAAACTGGGGTTTTCTCCCGCAACGGGAAACTTTTAATAGGGGATCTCCATTTGGGTTTCCCCTTTTTTTTTTTTTTTACCCCCCGGGGTATTTCCCCGGCCCCGGTTTTTTTTCCCAAAAGGGTGGGGGTGACCCGGCCTTGGCCCCCAAATTTTGGGGGTGTCTCGAGATTTAAAAGTCCCAAATGGGAGGGGGTACAAGAAACCCCTCCTCCCCTTTGGGCCCAAGTGTACCCACCCTACCAAAACCCCCGCCCTCAGGGGCTCGTTGGGGAAAAACAAAGGCCCCCTTAAATTGGGGTTCCCTTTGTAAAAAATGGGAAAAAAAATAATACCAGAGGAAACAGCCCACAGTGTGGTAAACGGGTGATGCACCGGGTGTTCTCAGGTGATCAGTATCGTTGACGCTTTCATTACTAAACTCAGACTTAAGACAACCAGAGAGCAGCCAGATTTGCTAACAAGGAGGTTGATAGGAGAGGAGGCAGTTTAAGCCAGATTGTTGGTGAAAACTTAAATGTGCAAAAAGCAGTGCGTTAGTTCCTCACTTTGTTGAGTCTGAGCCTGAACAGTTATTTCAGGGGTTTTAAAAACCAGGCCACTGAGGTGGCCGGGGGAGCACTGTGGAGCACTGGCCAGCATTGTGGAGCATGGCCAGCATTGTGGAGCACTGGCCAGTACTGTGGAGCACTGGTCAGCATTGTGGAGCACTGGCCAGCATTGTGGAGCACTGGCCAGCATTGTGGAGCACTGGGCAGCATTGTGGAGCACTGGGCAGTATTGGGAGCACTGGCCAGCATTATGGAGCACTGGCCAGCATTGTGGAGCACTGGCCAGTACTGTGGAGCACTGGCCAGCATTGTGGAGCACTGGCCAGTACTGTGGAGCACGGGCATTTATTGTGGAGCACTGGCCAGTACTGTGGAGCAACTGGTCGCATTGGGGAAAGCACTGGCCAGTACTGTGGAGCACTGGGCAGTATTGTGGAGCACTGGCCATACTGTGGAGCACTGGCAGTATTGTGGAGCACTGGCCAGCTTTGTGGAGCACTGGCAGTACTGTGGAGCACTGGTCAGCATTGTGGAGCACTGGCCAGTATGTGGAGCATTTGGTCAGCATTGTGGAGCCTGGCCAGTACTGGGGAGCACTGGGCAGCAATTGTGGACCCACGGGCCCAGTACTGTGGAGCATGGCCAGCATTGTGGAGCACTGGCCAGTACTGTGGAGCACTGGTCAGCATTGTGGAGCACTGGCCAGTACTGTGGAGCAATGGTCAGCATTGTGGAGCACTGGCCAGTACTTTTGGAGCACTGACCCAATTGTGGGCACTGGCCAGTACTGTGAGCACTGGTCAGCATTGTGGAGCACTGGCCAGCTTTGTGGAGCATGGCAGCATTGTGGGCACTGGGCAGCATTGTGGAGCACTGGCCACCATTGTGGAGCACTGGGCAGCATTGTGGAGCACTGGGCAGTATTGTGGAGCACTGGCCAGCACTGTGGAGCACTGGCCAGCACTGTGGAGCACTGGCCAGCACTGTGGAGCACTGGCCAGCATTGTGGAGCACTGGCCAGCATTGTGGAGCACTGGGCAGCACTGTGGAGCACTGGCCAGCACTGTGGAGCACTGGACAGCACTGTGGAGCACTGGCCAGCACTGTGGACACGGGCCACCCCACTGTGGGCACTGGCCGCACTGTGGACACGGGCCCAGCATTGTGGAGCACAGGGCAGCATGGGTTGGAGCATTTTGGGCAGGGG
>NW_026470110.1:0-11957 GCF_026875155.1 Cherax quadricarinatus | reverse complement strand
TTGGGGGGACATTTCTTGGGCCCCTGCATTATTGTATGGTCTTTTAACGTGCTAGTGACACCCCTGCTTTTCTTTGGGGGATGGTGGTGAGGGAGGTTGTTGTTGTTCCCTGGGTGGTGGTGGTGAGGGGGGTTGTTGTTCCCTGTGGTGGTGGTGAGGGGGGTTGTTGTTGTTCTTAGTTAAGGGAAATAAAACCTGACGAAAATTGGAGATAGGAGAGGTAGAGGGGACATGATAAAAAACATATAAAATATTGAGAAGAATTGAAAAGGTGGATAGGGAGAGGATGTTTCAGAGATGGGACGCAACAAGGGGTCGCATCTGGAAGTTGAAAACTCAGATGAGTTAAAATGATGTTAGGAAGTATTTCTTCATCCATAGGGCTGTCAGGAAGTGGAACAATCTGGAGAGTGAAGTAGTGGAGGCAGGATCCATACATAGCTTTAAGAGGGGTATGATAGAGCTCATGGAGCAGGGAGAGAGTGGACCTAGTAGTGATCAGCAAAGAGGCAGGACCAGGAGCTGTGAATCGACCTAGGGCAACTGCAAATAGGTGAGTACACACACACGTCCTTCCTGCCACTCCCAGGATTCCTCTTCCCACTGCACATTTCCCTCCCTCCCCTCCCCCCTTCCCCACCCTCCCCTCACCCCTCCCCACCCTTCCCTCCCCCTCCCCACCCTCCCCTCACCCCTCCCCACCCTCCCCTCACCCCTCCCCACCCTCCCCTCACCCCTCCCCACCCTCCCCTCACCCCTCCCCACCTCCCCTCACCCCTCCCCACCTTCCCCTTCCCCTAAGAAAGCAAAAGACAGAGACAATCGCGAGAGATATTTCTCTGAAGGCATATTTTATATCATCGTAATATTGGAATATTGGGGAGGGGGAGGGGGAGGAGGGGGATGGGGGGTATTGTTAGTGGATGGCGAGCTGGGATGACGGGAAGGGGGAGAGGTGGGAGTGAGGAATGGGGCAATGTAGAGTGGGGGGAGGGGATTGGAAGGGAGGTGTGTGAGCAGTGGATGGGTGGGATGGGGGGTTTAATGAGTGAGGGTGTTGTTGAATGGGTGAGTGATGAGTGCTGATGAATGGGTGAGTGATGGCTGTTGATGAATGGGTGAGAGATGGCTGTTGATGAATGGGTGAGTGATGAGTGATGATGAATGGGTGAGTGTGGCTGTTGATGAATGGGTGAGTGATGGCTGTTGATGAATGGGTGAGAGATGGCTGTTGATGAATGGGTGAGTGATGAGTGATGATGAATGGGTGAGTGATGGCTGTTGATGAATGGGTGAGTGATGAGTGATATGATGATGAATGGGTGAGTGATGGCTGTTGATGAGTGGGTGAGTGATGACTGTTGATGAATGGGTGAGTTGATGAGTGCGATGAAGGGGTTTGAGTGATGGCTGTTGATGAATGGGTGGCTGATGTGTGCTGATGAATGGGTGAGTGATGGCTGTTGATGAATGGATGAATAATTGCTGTTGATGAATGGGTGAGTGATGTGTGCTGTTGAATAGGTGATGGTTGTTGATGAATTATTGATAGGTGCTGATGATGGGTGAGTGATGGGTATTGATATTTAGGTGAGGTGATTCATATTGGTGGGTGAGTAACACAACAACACACACACCCACACACACACACACACACACACACACACACACACACACACACACACACACACACACACACACACACACGTTAGGAAGTATTTCTTCAGTCATAGAGTTGTCAGCAAGTGGAATAGCCTAGCAAGTGAAGTAGTGGAGGCAGGAACCATACATAGTTTTAAGAGAGGTATGACAAAGCTCAGGAAGCAGAGAGAGAGAGGATCCAGTAGCGATCAGTGAAGAGGCGGGGCCAGGAGCTGAGTCTCGACCCCTGCAACCACAATTGGGTGAGTACAATTAGGTGAGTACACACACAACACACACACACACACATACACACCCCCCCACACACACACCCCCACACACCCCACACACCCACACACACACACCCACACACACACCCACACACACACACCCACACACCCACACACCCACACACACCCACACACACCCACACACACCCCCCCACACACCCACCCACACACCCACCCACACACCCACCCACACACCCATCCACACACCCACCCACACACTCACCCACCCCCCCCCCAACACCCCCCCCACAAACACACACACGCAACACACAACACACACACAATACACACACACACACCACACCACACACATATTGCCAGACTCACACATACACTCCCCCCCCTCCCCCCCCCGACATCTCACTCCTTCACCTGATCCCTCCCCTCCCCCCTTTTCACCCTCCCCCTCCCCACCTCTCCCTCTCCCACTCACCCACTTACCACTTGATTCACTCTCCTTCCCACTCCCCCTCCCCACTACTCTCCCATATAGCCACAGTTCCTCCTCTACCTCCCCCCCACACTCTGACATATACAATACTAACCTAACATACAGAATTACATAGGTTTCCCACTCTGAGGCAATCAGGATAAAAAAAATGGGTTGCCAGAGAGCAACAAGAAAACCCAAGGGACAGGAGGAGGGAACTGCAAAGGAAGATTGGGCAGCAGAGCTCACAAAAAGGGAACAAGAATGGGAAAAGAAACTAAAAAGAACTTAGCATGAGAATGGAAGAGAGGATAGACATGGAAAGCAGGAAGTGGGAGGTGAAAGTCAAAGCAGCAGAGGCCAGGATACAGAGTTTAGAAGAGGAACTGGAAAATCTGAAACAGACTAAAGAACTAAATAACATTTTGGGATTGACAACAGAGACCGCTACCTCAGCCCCAAATAAGGGGACTGTAGGGACAGAAGGGGCAAAACTGCATGTAGAAGCTCTATCAGTGGAGAAATGTAGTAAATGAAAGAGCTAAGCTATATGTGGAGGCCCTAAAAGAAACCCCAAAAGAGCCCAGGGAAAGCCGGGGAAGGGAAAATGACAGGCCACTGAGCCCATGTACAGTAGCTAGTGAAACTGAAGAAAGGAAAGCTGCAATGGAGGAAATCAAATTGAATGAGGGGATACACAGGGATATGCAGTGGGAGAATGAAAGGGTGAGGTCAGTCTTTGTGTATGGGCTACAGGAAGTTGAAGGGGAAACAAAATGAAGCAAGAAAACAAGGGGAAAAAAAAGCAATTGAAAGCATCATGAAAGTAATCGGAGAAGACGACATGACCCAGCTGGAAAATTTTCGGAGAATAGGGGGGTTTGTAAAAAAAAGAACCCGGCCGTGAAAGTGACCTTCAAGGCAGAATCGACTCGGAACAGGATACTGTGGGAGGGAAAACACGATTAAGGGACATGCCGGAATACAGGAAGGTGTATCTCGACCGCGACAGAACACAAGACGAAAGGCGGAAACTGAGAGAGATGATACAAAGGCGAAAAAGGGAAAGAGAGGGGATGGAGAAAGACAGACAGGAGATCCCAGACACAGGAAGAAGATCAAATACAACCTCCCTCACAGCTTCCTATAGAAGCCTCCCAACCAGGCAAAACCCCCGTGCAGCCAAACCCTAAACCAAAACACCCATGTCATATCCAATGCCCCCACCCACTACATTACAAACTCCAACCCCACAGCAACCACCCATAGTTTTTCCCTTTTCAGGTCTCCCAATTCCCCAACCCCAATACACCTCCCAGACCACAGTCTTAGAAAAGAAGTTGAAAAGGGATGGTATACAAATGCAGATGGAATAACAAATAAGTATGAGGAGTGGCATTGAAGAATCAAGGAGACATCCCCAGACATAATAGCACTCACAGAAACAAAACTCACCAGAATAATAACAGATTCAATCTTTCCACCCGGATATCAAATCCTCAGGAAAGACAGAGGGAGGAAGAGGGGGAGGGAGGAGTTGCACGCTCATTAAAAGCCAGTGGGGTTTTGAGAAAATGGAAGGAATGGATGGCACGGGTGAAAGGGACTACTTAGTAGGAACAATCCAGTCTGAGGGACATAAGGTGATAATTGCAGTAATGTACAACCCACCACAGAACTGCAGGAGACCAAGAGAAGAATTTCGATGAGAGCAACAGAGCCATGGTCGACACACTAGCCGAGGTGGCCAGGAGAGCACATGTGGGGGGGCAAAGTTACTAGTTATGGGTGATTTCAATCACAAGGAGATTGACGGGAAAACCTGGAGCCCCATGGGGGTTCCGAAACATGGAGAGCCAAGATGAAAGGATGTAGTACTGGAAAACCTCATGCATCAAAATGTTAGAGACACTACCAGAGAGAGAGGAGAAGATGAACCAGCAAGACTGGACCTTGTATTCACCTTGATAGTTCAGACATCGAGGATATCTTGTATGAAAGGGCCCCCGGGAGCTAGTGATCATGTGGTTCTGTGCTTCGACTACATAGTTGAGCTCCAAGTGGAGAGAGTGCAGGAATAGGGTGGGAAAAACCAAACTACAAAAGGGGAAACTACTCAGGCATGAGGAACTTCCTCAAAAACATTCAGTGGGAGAGGGAAAAAGACAGGAAAACCAGTACAAGAAATGATGGACTATGTGGGCAACAAAAAAGCAAAAGGGGGCAGAGGAGAGGTTTGTTCCCAAGGGAAACAGAAATAATGGGAAGAACAGAACGAGTCCCTTTGGTTCACCAAAGGTGTAGGGAGGCAAAAACTAGGTGTACTAGAGAATGGAAAAGGTACAGAAGACAGAGAACTCAGGAAAAAAAAGAGATTAGCCGAAGAGCCAGAAATGAATATGCACAGATAAGAAGGGAGGCTCAGCGACAATATGAAAATGACATAGCATCGAAAGTCAAGACTGACCCCAAGCTGTTGTACAGCCACATTTAGGAGGAAAACAACAGTCAAGGACCCGGGAATCAGACTGAGGAAGGGGGATGGGGAATTCACAAAAACGACCGAGAGGTATGTCAGGAGCTCAACACGAGATTTAAAGAAGTATTTACAGTGGAAAACCCGTAGGACCCAGAAATCAGAACAGGGGGGGAACCAGCAAGTGCTGGTGGGTACATTAAACCCAAAGGGGGAATGAAGAAGCTGCCTATGCGAACTTGAACCCCAAAGGCGGTGGGACCCGACAACATCCTCCGGGGTCCTTAAAGAGGGGGGCAAGATATTGGTGTGCCATTTTTAAAAAAGATCTTCAACACACATTTGAAACTGGGGAACCCCTAGGTATGGAAGATGGGAAAGTAATCCCAATTTTTAAAAGGGGGAAAAGAATGAGGGACTAAACTACAGACCCTTTTCACTAACGGTATAGTAGCAAGGTCATGGAGAAGATAATCAGGAGGAAATGGTGGAGCACCTGGAAAGAAAAAAAATTAAATTTTACAACCAGCTGGTTTTTAGGAAGGAAAAACCTTGTAAAACCTACTAGAGTTTTTTGACAAAGGTTTACAGAAGTAAAAAGGAGAAGGGGTGGTCGACTGCTTTTTTTGGGCTGCAAAAAGGCCTTCGACCCCAGTTCCTCACAAGAGGGTTTCTAAAAAGCTAGAAGATCAGGGACAATAAAGAAAGGCACTGCAATGGATCAGAGAATACCTACAGGGGGGCAACAACGAGTCATGGTACTGACGAGGTGTCAGAGTGGGGGCTTGTGACAAACGGGTTTCCCCAGGGTCAGCCTAGGACCTGTGTGTTTCTTGGTATATGTGAACGACAAAACGGAAGGGGTAGACTCAGAAATGTCCTTGTTTGCAGATGATGTAAGTTAAAGAGAAGAATCAAATCGGGTGAGGATCAGGCAGGACTACAAAAAGACCCGGACAGGCTACAAGCCTGGTCCGAAACTGGCTCCCCTTTATTTAAAAACCCCGCCAAATGCAAAATCAGAAGATTGGGGAAGGGCAAAGAGACCGCAGACACAATATAAATTTTAGATGGGCCCAAAAACTGCAAACCTCACTCAAGGAAAAAGATCTGGGGGTGAGTAAACACCCGGGGCATTCTCCTGAGGGGCACATAAATCGAACGCTGCAGCAAACGGGCCCTGGCAAACCTACGGGTAGGTTCCGGGGGGCCCCAATAAGGAGTCGTTTTTAAACACTGTATACCATTGACGTTAAAAGGGCCCCTACTGGAGTATGCAGCACCAGTTTGGGAAACCACACCTGTCAAGCACGGGGCAAAAATTAGAGAAATGCAAAGGTTTTTAACAAAACAGTCCCCCGGTACGGGGATTGTCGACGAAAAAGGTTGAGGGGGAAAACGGGCCCGACACACTGGAGGCCAGGAGGGGCAGGGGGGACATGATAACACTATAAAAAACTGCGCGGAAAAGACACGGTGGACAAAGACAGGATGTTCCAGAGTTGGGGGACATAACAAGAGGTCACAATGGGAAATTGAAGACTCGAGAATCAAAGGGATGTTAGGAAGTTTTCTTCGTCATAGAGTATAAGTCGTGGAATGTCTAGAAAGTGAAAGTAGTGGAGGGGGAACCAAATAGTTTTAAAGGGGAGGTATGATAAAACTCATGGAGCAGGGAGAGAAGCCCGTAGCAACAGTGAAGAGGCGGGGGCCCGGGGCTATGACTCACCCCGCAACCACAAATAGGTGATACAAAAAAAAAATAGGTGATAACACCACATCAACCGGGCTTGCCTTTGCAGCAAACACACGTTCGACAGATCAATGATTACCTTTCAGGAATTCATCTTGAAGTACGCAGCCCAGCATGGAACCCAAATCGATCAAGCATGTAAAGAAATTTAAGAAAGTGCGTGGTTTTCAACAAAAAATGTCCCCCCGCTAAGGGGCATAAACATGAGGGAGGCTGACACAATAACACCCAACGACCGGGAGGAAAGAATGAATGGCGTTCCGAAACTCAAGGAAAAATATCGGGGGGACAGGAACGATTGCTCGAGGGCGGGAAAACGGTACCCGGGGCAGAGGGGAAAAATTAAAATCACAGATGAGTCACAGGGAGAAAAGGGAAATGTTTTTTACTGTTTGAGTGGTAAGGAAGTGGGAATGCTTGGACGACGAAGTGGTTTTCGGATACGTCCCACAAAGCAGAGAGAGAGAGAGAGAGAGAAGAGAAAAAGAGAGAAGAGAGAGAGAGAGACAGAGAAGGGAGACAGACAGACAGAAAGAGTCTAGCGTTTGAGTTTCTGGTAAAGTGATAATATAATACATATAAAGGACCGAAGGAATGGGGAGGTGGGGGAGGTTGGGCGGATTCAAGGGGGTAGGGGCGGGTAGGGGGGTAGGGGGGGGTAGGGGGGGGGTAAGGGGGGTAGGGGCGGGGGAGGGGGGGGGTTCCATCGGTTGGGGGAAGGGGCGGGGGGGTGGCGGGGGGAAAAGAAGGAAGGTTGGGGAACAAGTGGGGGAAAAGTTGCACGCGATTTACCGATTAGGGATTGCTTGAGTGGGTTTTTTTAGCCCCTCTCTGTCGCTGAAGTTCCCCTTATCCCCACCAACCCGCCCGTGTTATAAAACCCAGAGTGTATGGTGTAATACACCAGAATTTTTATTTTATATAATATATTAAAATATATATATAATATATATAAAATTTTTAATAAATATATATATATTATATATATTATATTCTCTTTTTTTTTTTATGGACTACCGCCACCACTTCAACTACTACTACTATTATTACAACTATTACTACTACTGCTGCTGTTCTGTGCCCTCTACCAGTACTATCACTACCTCTGCTTCCACTACCACTGCCCCTTCCTTTTCCACCCCCTTCTCCTCTCATATATATTCTGTCCTTTTTATCTTCTCGCATCATTGTTACTTGTCTATGGTCCAAGTCAAACAGAAACATCATTATTACTTTCTCAAGTGTGGTTATTTGTGTGTATACACCGAGATGTGTATATCTGTGTGTCTACACTCATGTATATAGCGAGGAGTATCTTATATACACCGAAAGATATGTATATGCTAATGCCAGTACTCCGAGAGAAGTGTCTCTCTCAATGAATATACACGGAGAAAGATGTATTTCTCTCAGTTGGTATACACTAAGAGGTTACTAAAATCCATATCGCGGGGATTTAAAGTGCTAACTTGTGGATTTAAAGTTCTGATTTGTGGATTTTAAGTATTTTCACGACAATTTAAATTACTAACTTGGGGATTTAGATTACTAACTTGAGATTTCATGTACTAACTTGGAGATTTAAACCAATATCAAGGGGATTTAAAAACCACTAACTTGAGGAATCTAAAATATTAACCCTTCCTCCCATCTTCAGCTCCACGTTATGGGAATTTCTGATCGGGTGACGGTTTTCGTTATGGTTTCATTAGCTTTCCAACAGTTTTTCATGACCTCGTTTTAATAGGCAGCATAAGCCAGTTTGGCGCTGGATGCGGTGATGTAAGGATGGGTTTGCCTGTGTGGGGGAGTGGTAGGGGATGGGGGATGGATGGGGATCCCTGTCTGGGGGAGTTGAGGGACGGGTTCGACAATTCGGAGAAGCAGTGAGAGATGAGGGAGGGGTTCGATTGTGCAAATGAAGGGGGTGTAGAGAGATAAGGGAGGAGTTCGACTTTACGGGAGGGAGTAGGAAGAGGTGAGGAAGGAGTTCGACTGTATGGGGAAGTAGGCAGAGATGAGGGTTTTTAGAGTACATCTGTAAGGAGGAGTGGAGATGGGTGATGTGGGGGAGGGGCCCGTGCTGCAATGGGGAAATAAGGATGTGGGTAGGGGTGTTCTTGTTTTGCGAGTAGAGAACGAATGAATCAAACCAAGAGGGCGTGGGGAGGAATGAATGCAGTGTGGGGGTGATGTAAAGGAAGAGGTGTTGCAGTAAGATGGGGGAAGCATTTAGAAATGAAGTTGTGAGGGGATTTTGAGAATTTTGAAGAGTGGGGTGGTGTTATTGTTGGGGGGGAGGATGCCCTCTGGAGGGGAAGGAAGGGGGACTAAAATCAAGATAACTAACTATTCTAGTCACGGAGCACTACTAGTAGCCCCGGCCCCGATCGCTCTTCTTCCTGGACCTTAACAGGGCAATTCCTGCTAATGGTTCACAGGAAACGACGCAAGATTTCTGGAAACGATGACGGATCACGGCTTAACCAGTCTCCGCCAGACAGGTGGCTTCCCTCGAACCCGCAGGTGGTCTTATTTTACGCTCAAGGATAATTGCTGAACCAACTGGGGGTTCTTCAGAAGTCAGGTGGAACGCAGGAAAAACGGCGATACAAAGTGAGAAGTAGGAAGATCCTACTGTAGATGTAGGTACTACGGCCCTGTAAGGTGTGACGTAGACAGAACCCACTGCGGACGTAAGAACCACGGAGATGCAAGGGATGATGTAGGAAGAAGCCGCTGTAGTCTACGATTACGTGTGGAATCAATAAGTCCCTGGACACGCCGTTAATATCGAAACCGTCGCAGGAATGACCGGTTGGCGGGTCGGGACTTTTGTGTTTACGCAGATCGGCGGGGCATTTGCTCGTGTCTGCGTAGGGGGAAAAACCACACCCCACACTGCCACAGGCGCCTCGGGGTCCCTTTCAGCTCCCACAAAAACGTCTATTGCTATTTGGTGTCCCTTTGCAGTTTCCCCCACACACGGCGCCCATTGTTGTCTGGTGTCCCTGGCAGTCTTCCATTGGGCATCTACTGCTGTCTGATGTCGCTACAAGTCTCCTACAGGCGTCCACTTTCCAGGGACACCCACAATACGTTCACTGCCAGGGTACCCTCAAAAACGCTCATTGCCAGGGGCCCCCACGACTCGTTCACTGCCATGGACCCCCACAGCACGTTCACTGCCAGGGGCTCCCCCAACCACGTTCAACTGCCAGACACCCAAACACATTTCACTGCCAAGGACACCCAACACACGTACACTGGCCATGGACACCCAAAACACGTTCAATGCCAGGGACACCCACAGCACGTTCCTACCAAGGAACCCTCCCACAGGGTGTTCATTGCCCAGGACACTCTCCTACAGGGTGTCCACTGCCAGGGACACCCATGGACCCTCGTTTTTTGGTTCCCGAAGAAAATCTGTCTCGACTCTAAGGACATAGCGGCGTTAATTAATCACTACCCCCGTCAACCAGTGGTAAGTGGCGCCACTACCCCCGTCAACTAGTGGTAAGTGGCGCCACTACCCCCGTTTAACCAGTGGTAAGTGGCGCAACTGCCCTCGTCAACCAGTGGTAAGTGGCGCCACTACCCTCGTCAACCAGTGGTAAGTGGCGCCACTAACCCCGTCAACCAGTGATAAGTGACGCCACTACCCTCGTCACCCAGTGGTAAGTGGCGCCACTGTCCCCAGTTCCTTCGAGGTCCCTAGGAAGTGACCACCTCGCACCACTTTACCGACACTTGCGGCCTCTTGGCTTCCTCAGTGAGACACGTAAATTGGCTGCGGTGTAGCGATGGTGGTGGTGGTGGTAGTGTTGGTAGTGGTATTGGTTTGGCAGCAATGGTAGCGATAGTGGTGGTGGTAATGGTAAATGGTGGTGGTAGTGGTATTGGTGATAGTGGTAGCGGTGGTAACGATGGTAATAGTGGTAGTTGGGAGTAGTGGTAGCGGTGGTTTTAGTGGTGGTGGTATTAGTGGTAGTGGTTTGGGGGTGATGGTAGCGGTAGTGATGGTAATGGGGTAGCGGTGGAAGTGGTGGTATGGGGGTGGTAGCGGTTAAATGGTGGTAATTGGGGTAGCGGTGGTAGCGGTAGTGGTGACGTCCGCCGCACCACGCACGGAAATGCTCCTTGCTGATTACCATGGCAGGTAGTCTAGTGACGTCCTCGGCCGGGGGGGGGAGAGAGAGAGAGAGAGAGAGAGAGAGAGAGAGAAGAGAGATAGAGAGAGAGAGGAGAGAGAGAGAGGAGAGAGAAAAGAGAGCGAGAGAGAGGGGAGAGAGAGAGAGAGAGAGAGAGAGAGAGAATATAGTGTACATTGAATTTTCTTGTAAAATACCCTGTAGTAGTTGTAAGTCAGTGTAAGATGGACGTCACGTGATGATGGGTAAGCCAGTGGAAGGTGTCGGTCACGTGATGATGGGGTAAACCAGTGGAGTGTCGGTCACGTGATGATGGGTAAGCCAGTGGAAGGTGTCGGTCACGTGATGATGGGTAAGCCAGTGGAAGGTGTCGGTCACGTGATGATGGGTAAGCCAGTGGAAGTGTCGGTCACGTGATGATGGGTAAGCCAGTGGAAGTGTCGGTCACGTGATGAGGGGGTAAGCCAGTGGAAGGTGTCGGTCACGTGATGATGGGTAAGCCAGTGGAAGGTGTCGGTCACGTGATGATGGGTAAGCCAGTGGAAGGTGTCGGTCACGTGATGATGGGTAAGCCAGTGGAAGGTGTCGGTCACGTGATGATGGGTAAGCCAGTGGGGAAAGGGGTCGGTCACGTGTGATGGGTAAGCCAGTGGAAGGTGTCGGTCACGTGGTGATGGGGAAGCCAGTGGAAGGTGTCGGTCACGTGGTGATTTGGGGAAGCCAGTGGAAGGTGTCGGTCACGTTTGGGGATGGGTAAGCCAGTGGAAGGGGGTCGGTCACGTGGTGATGGGTAAGCCAGTGGAAGGTGTCGTCACGTGGTGATGGGTAAGCCAGTGGAAGGGTCGGTCACGTGATGATTGGGTAAGCCAGTGGAAGGGTCGGTCACGTGATGATGGGAAGCCAGTGGAAGGGTCGGTCACGTGATGATGGGTAAGGGCCCGTGGAAGGATTTGGTCCACGTGATGATGGGTTAAAGGGGCCAGTGGGGAAGGTGTGGTCACAACAGGTCGTTTAAAAAATACCTGTAGCGTGATAATCAGTCAACAGTATCAGAACACGATAGATGTATTACTCTTTTTCATTTGTGACAAATTACCTTCCTCCTCTGTAATACATTGTTACGTCATCTGAGACCTGGCTCGAAAGTGATCACTGATTTTTGACAGTGATCACTGATTTTTGACAGTGATCACTGATTTTTGACAGTGATCAT